>VBSM01003212.1:6127646-6137721 GCA_008086735.1 Cheirogaleus medius
GGCCTCCCAGAGTGCTAGGATTACAGGCGTGAGCCACCGTGCCTGGCCCTTTTCTTCATCTTTGAAGGCCCGGTTTTCAATCACCTTCATACCTCTCTCCTCAGCAGCTTTTTCTGCTTCTTGCAGCTTTTGCAGGGCAGTGGCCAGGCGCTCCTGAGCAAGGTCCAGCTCCCCTGCAACCAGCTGGATCCCACGGTTCAAGGAGGCCGCCTCAGCCTCAGCCTCAGGCTCAGCCTGTTCCCGGGTCCGCCTTTCTCCCTCCGCTTCCCGCTGGAGGCGCTTGGCTGTCTCCTCTGCATCATCAGCCTGCTGTTACAGAACCTGGATCTTGCGCTTCACCGCCTCCATGGTGGTGATCCCAGCCCTGGTGCCTATCCTGCTCCTGCTCGCGCTCCCGTTCCTGCCTCAGTAAAACATGCTCTGTCACCTCCAGAATCCTCCTCGGTACTACTGCAGTAAATCG
Source organism: Cheirogaleus medius (assembly GCA_008086735.1). Classification (NCBI taxonomy): domain Eukaryota; kingdom Metazoa; phylum Chordata; class Mammalia; order Primates; family Cheirogaleidae; genus Cheirogaleus; species Cheirogaleus medius. The sequence goes on from VBSM01003212.1 coordinate 6,128,110, forward strand.
TAAGCTTTGGGTGACATTGATAATAATGCCAAGCTCTTCAACGGTTATACTTGCGTTGAGATACTGAGCAGTGTACTAACTTATCTGAAATTTGGTGTTTCTACGTGTAAAGTAGGAATATTAATACTATGAAAACTTTAAATGTAGGAAGAGTTTTTACATGAAGATAAAGCTTCCCCATTGGCCCTCTCAAACGGTGGTGGATTTTCCTGCCAAGCCAGTGGTATCACAGCATCTGGAGTAGGGGCTGGCACCTTCCCCGCTCCTCGTTGCCCCTCCCAAGCCATTCTCCTTTGTCCGTCTTTTAAACTCCTAGTTTTAGCCTCACATTGTCAGCTTATGCTGACCGTTAGCCTCCTTTCAGTCATCTACTGACCGCTGACCAGTCTCTCTCATTAATTCCCTGAAGACTGTATCTCCTCGCTTGTTCCCCTTCCAATAATACTCCTGTCATAATTGGAGGCATTTAGGCTTCAGGAAGTCGTGTCTATACAGTATTTTCGCTTGAGGATTCAGGAAGAAATGAGGACGCCCCTCGATTTAACAGTCCGCAGTACTGGCCAGGCGCTTGAGGGGTGTGGGATTAGTACTCCTTGGGCATTGCGGGAAGTGTACTCACAACACTTCCCCTTGGAAGGTGACACTGCGGACGTTGTCCTTTGGCATTCAGAGAAAGTTGGGCCAAACGCTCCGCGGTATCCCGGGCACTTTGGCGCAGGCGGGAGACCGGGGGATTCTGGGAAGTGTAGTCCAGACGCTCTGTGGAGTCGCGGCACTTCCGGTCCCCGGGCGTGGGTTGCGGCGCTGCCTTTCGTGGTAGTTTGAGATTTTTCCGTTTCTTTTGGGTCCTTCAGAGTGTAGCCGGGTATGTTTGGGGCTCGCAGCGACCCAATTTGAGTGAAGGGAAAAGAAGTCTCGGCGGAGAGCTGAGGTTTGGAGGGGCGAGGGCGGCGGTGTTTGTTCCGGGCGACGGAGCTCTCTTGTGTTCTCCGGAGGATTGGGGGCGGTGAGGACGGAGTCCGTTGTGACTGAGTCGTGTGGCGTCTAGCCTGTTTTGAGGGTTTCCTGGGCTCTCAGCACGCCCAGTCTGCCTCCCTCTGCCCGGCTTACTCGGTCACATTCTTACAGTATAAAGGTGGGGTGTTACTTCACCTTTTCCTTGTTTTTAAAATGAAGATTTTAGAACCATCCTGATAGAATTGTTTTGGGAACTGAAAGAGGTAGTAGGGACATGAGCCCCCAAAACAGTCCTGTTAAATGATGAGTGGTGATGTCTTTTTTTTTTTTTTTTTTTTGAGACAGAGTCTCACTCTGTTGCCCGGGCTAGAGTGCCGTGGCGTGAGCCTAGCTTACAGCAACCTCAAACTCCTGGGCTCAAGTGATCCTCCTGCCTCAGCCTCCCAAGTAGCTGGGACTACAGGCATACGCCACCATGCCCGGCTAATTTTTTATATATGTTTTTAGTTGGCCAATTAATTTCTTTCTATTTTTAGTAGAGATGGGTCTGGCTCTTGCTCAGGTCAGTCTCATACTCCTGAGCTCAAAAGATCCTCCCGCCTGAGCCTCCCAGAGTGCTAGGGTTACAGGCGTGAGCCACCACGCCCGGCTGAGTGGTGATCTCTTAATTTCCCACGAAGCGATGGTATCCTGGTTGGGGTCAGAGCTCCAGCTACAGTGTCCCAGGCCTTTCTCTCTGACCTTTGCTGTACGCTTTATAATCCCTTCTAATCCCGTTTTTGTTTTTTTATTTGTTTGTTTTTAGGAAGGAGAGGGTTGCTTCCATCCTCCACATAGGGAAGGGAGCGTTTAACTTTTACCAAAGGCGGTGACAAGGTCAGAGTATTTCACAGCTCTCCAGGCTGACTTTACAAAGAGGACTGCACAGAGTGACTTCTTGGTTACTGAAAGCAATGCTCTATGTAAGTGGTACTTGGCATTTTGATTTTACAGATATATTCACCTCAACTGAGAATGTAATATGTGTTCTCCGGCATGGATATTGATAATCATCAAGACTTAATTGCTAACTTTATTAAGTGCATTTAATGCCACACGGTGGCTCTGTGGAAAGGTACTGCTTTTTTCCATTTTAAAGATGAGACAGAGGGAGAATGAGTTATTTGCCCATAGTCACCCAACTAGTAAGAAGTGAAGCTGGGTTTGGCCTGTAGGCATTCTGGGTTCTGAGCCTGAGTTGATAATCTCTTGAATACATTTTTATTGAGGCATAGGAACAAGCTGGAATCAAGTGGGCAAAGTTAAGTTAGGACTTGATTGAAGGGACCTTGCTAGGAAGGCTAACAGGCCTTGGAATTGTCTAAAAGTTTTATAAAATTGTGTCAACTATTTTGTTTCACTTATTGCAAATATTTCATGTTTTTGTGGGAAGGTATCATTGTGGAGTATTCAGAAATTAGGGAAATATGACTAGAACAAATTTTTTAATTACCCATGAATCTAGAATGTAAAGATAGCAACTGTTAAGCTTCTACTGTGTTTCTTTTTAGTTTTTCTTTGTGTACATTTATATATTAGGAACATTTTAACAGAATTTTCATCATATTTTTGTTAATATTTTTCTTTTTATCTGTTCAACTATGGAAATTTCCAGATAATGCCAAGAGACCATAAACTAGTGAACTGCCATGTTTTATTATGCTTATCCTCATTATTCCCATTGTTAATATTCTTATGATTCTTTCCTGATATTTTACACTTGATCTTAGCCAAAAGGCTAAGAAGCGATCCTTCCTGATATTTTAAAACTTTTTATATCATTTCAACACTATAAAAAAGTTGCAAAAATGGTATAAGAAATTCTCATAAGCTCTTTACCCAGATTTGCCAGTTATTTACATTTTGCCTATTTGCTTTGCTGATGCCTATTATCCAAATACCACCATGAACGTACCTGTAACCAGAGACAGCTTAATGTAGCTCTTTGCAGCAAGGAAGCCCGCATACAGGGTGATCATGGGGTGTCTTCACATAGCATGTTAGATAATATTAGATAAAATACTAGAGAATATTATCTATTAAATATTAGATAGCTATTAAAAGAGTACTAATATTAATTGTGTTGTCTATTAGATAGTGCTAGATAATATATAACATCGTGTTATCTAATCTGGGCTTTCACATTTAAATTTGTTTTGTTTTTCATTGAAAGTTTTTATAAATGTCTCATATTCTACCCTTCAACCCAACGCTTGTTCAAAGTCCAATTTAATGCGTTGCCTTTAGTTGTCACATTTCTATAGTCTTCTTTAATCCGAAAGGATTCCACAGCTTTTGTCCTTTTATGCTTGGTATTTTTGAAGAGTATAGGCAATTTATTTCATAGAAAGATGTTCAGTTGGTGTTTCTCTCACCTATTTCACATTTAGGTTCAGATTATGCATTGTTGGTGGGGATACCACAGAAGTGGTGAGGCATCCTTTTCATTGCAATTTAACAGGGGCCAATTGATGTCAGTTTGTCCCTTCATTAGTGATCTCAACTTTGTTCACTTGGCCAAAGTGATGTCTTTCAGATTTGTCCACTGTAAAGTGACTTTTTTATTTAAGAAAATAAGAAAGTTTTGGCCGGGAGCAGTAGCTCATGCCTCTAATCCTAACACTTTGAGAGTCTGAGGCAGGAGGATTACTTGAGGCCGGGAGTTTGACACCAGCCTGAGCAATAGCAAGACCTCATCTCTAAAATAAAAAAATTAACTAGGTGTAATGGCATGCTTCTATAGTCCCAGCTACTCAGGAGACTAAGGCAGAAGAATCACTCGAACCCAGGAGTCTGAGGTTGCAATGATCTATGATGACACCACTGTCCTCTAGCCCTGGTGATAAGACCCTGTCTCAAAACAAAAAAATGATACTAATAAAGTTCCTTATGGGGAGATATATTATTAGTGGATATTCTGCTGTAAAAATGAGCTTCCACTTCTCCCCATTTTATTCATTCATTTGTTCAATTATATTCTATCACTATGGACTCAGAATTGAGTTGTGATGAGTTAAATGGCATATAGATTAACAATTATTTTTTCCAACTTTATTCAAGTGCATTTTATATATCATAGCATTTACCCGTTTCATGTGTACAATTTATTGAACTTTAGGAATTTTGTGAAGTGGAGTAACCATCACCATAATTCAATTTAGATAATTTTGTCTCCTAATTGGACTCCTTGTGCACATTAACAATTCTCATTCTCACTCCAAACTCCATCAACAAGTAATGTACTTTCTCTCTTTGTTCTGGGCATTTCATATAAATGGAATCATACCATCTGTGGTGTTTTTGTTACTGACTTCCTTCATTTCACGTGTTTCGAGTCTTCATACATGTTGTAGCATGACTCAGTCCTTCATTCCTTTTAATAGCTGAATAACATTCCATTGTATGCATATGCCACAATTTGTCTATCTATATTCCCATAGGAGGTTATTTTTGTTGTTTGTAGTTTGGGTCATTGTGAATAATGCTGCTGTGAGCACTCGTGCTAATGCACAATACACATCCATGCTGGTGGGCAGCATCATCCTTGGCCACCCTTTCATGTGTCTTTTTCTGCCTTCTGTGGTACTTTCCAGGCATGATTCTGCCTTACCAGGAACTGTATAACTCGGGACTCTGCAAATTCCCCAAAGTAGGAGGAAAAATGACAACATTCAAGGTGAGTAAGGCTTGCTTCTCTTGTTAAAATTCCATCTCACTACTTTAGATTGTAGTTTGTGCCTTGAGTGTACAGAGAAACCACAGCGTAGCTGTCCCACAAAGGTCATCATAAGTTTGTTAGTTTGCCACATATTAAAAGTGGTAACACCCAGGGTTCAAATTTGAAAGAGAAAGATAATGGACATTATCAAGTGCAGTTGGGACTTCATTAGTCTATGTTGGCAATTGGCAAGATTCATTAAAACCTACATATGTGTAGCCAAAAACGCAGCATTTAGAGTCCTAAAGGATCACTCACTAGTAGACTTGAGGAGTGCATAAAGTAAAAGTATAGGACTTCTCTTTCATTGTTTCACTTCCGGTGGAGCTCAGGAAAATCAGTATGTGTCATTGTGAGGATACAGATAGAATGAGTGGGAAATCTATACACTGACCTATGTCTTTAAACATCCAGAACACCTTCACACCCATCCCTTCTGCCTGCACAGTACCACCTCTCTCCCAGCAATCACTGGTCATAAGATTGAGATTATGTATGTTGGGTGTTGTAGGAGACAGTGACATTCAAGGATGTGGCTGTGATCTTCACTGAGGAGGAGCTGGGTCTGCTAGAACCTGCCCAGAGGAAGCTGTACCGAGAAGTGATGCTGGAGAACTTCAGAAACCTGCTTTCAGTGGGTGAGCATAGTCACCCGATGTAATGGAACATCAGGTCTCAGGACTGACTTTTTATCCTAGGATGTTGAAGTCTGAGTATTCAGTGGGAATTTAAATTTCCAGTAAATTTTAGCTGGTTTTTACTTAGAATGTGTTGGGCTTAAGCATGTGTTTTGCATGTTCACAGAGCATCAACCATTCCCACGAGATACATTCCACGTCCTAAGTGAAGAAAAGTTCTGGATGATGAAGGCAGCAACCCATAGAGAAGGGAATTCAGGTAAGAACCAAGCACTGTGTGTCATTGTGTGTGACTCTTCTGTTTACTTCTGTCCATTCTCATTTCCCTTGTCCTGGTCTAAGTTGTCTAACCTCTTTCCCGGCTTATAACAACTGCCCTTCCCAGCTGGTTGCCTTTCTCCCACCCTCCCAACTGTTCCCTAGGCAATGTGCTTGGGGAAGTGGGGCCCATGGTGCCAAGCAGCCTTTTAGTGGTATGTACAGGTATAGGCTTTGAAAGAGAGGACAGGGTTATCCCTAAGCCCCCAAATAGTGTGCTACACCAGTGGCAGACAGCCCAGGTTTTTGTCAGATCTCTTGTTTTTGCATGCAGCAACATATGGCCCTAGATAATCCCTAGGCCTCTGGGTGGCATGCTTGAGCACTAGGAGAGGTGGCACTGAGCGGAGCAGGCTTGTCCTAAAGCCAAACATGGGCATAGGCTGTGGTGGGTGGTGCAGAACATTCCCCAGGCCCCAAACCTCTAGGGAGCATCCTTTGATGGCAGAGGCAGTAGCAGCAGAACACAAGGAAATTCTTTCCTCAGGGCATGTACAAGTGTGCTGTAGCACTGACGCTGGGGAGTAGGGTTGCTGTTAGTTGGCAGCTGCCCTAGGCAGGCAGCTGTCAAGATCTGGTGAGTGCATATTTTGGCTCCCTTTGTATGGGGGGCAGCCTTCCCGGTGTGCTATACCCCCCCACCCTGTTCCCCAGAGTGTAGGACATGCACTGTATGGCCTAGAGTGCTGGGGACTTGCCATAATGTTGGGTCCAACTGGTGTTGCTCTATTGCAACCCTCTGGGTAATCATGGGGTGATGTCAGTGGGGCTCCAGGGATATGGAGATACAGGGCCTGTTGGATCCCAGGGCAAGATGCAGTCTGGTGGGGGTGGGGCTCTCAAGATAGTGCCATCATGCAGCTGCTTGAAACTCTGGAATTGTGTGGGACCCGGTATGAGCTCCCTCTCTGGAGCAGTGCCATTGCACGTGCCGCAGGCAATTCACTATACTAGCCTCAGGGGATATGAGGTGGTTGTCCCATGGTTAGGATTATAAGACTCCATGGTGGGAATGTAAACTGCTGGAGAACTCTTACTTAACCTTCTGTAGCATTGGGGAGCCTCTCTGGGCTGTCGGCCAATGATAGCCAGGACAGCTGCCTTGCTTCGCTCTCTTTCCGTGCCTCATATGTCTCCTGTCACCTCTCTGCTGAATTCCAGTGATCTCTCTTAGACGCTATTCAATGTGTTATAATCTACTCACTATTTTTGTTCTTCTTTTTGGAGTCAAGTGCTGGGTTCCTTTAGTCAGCCATCTTGAAGCCCTCCCACCCTTAAAGTTCCTTTTGATTCAGATTTTATGACTTACATAATTTACCGTTCAAGGTTTTATATTAGGAAATTAGTGAAATAATAACAGGTTAACTGTATGTATCATATTATTAATTCTTTAAATAAAGTCTTTATTTCTACCACATATTTCAAATATCAGACTTGGTATGGTTCTAAATTGATCTCATGCAAACCACAGAACGTGTCGAGCTTAGAAAACACAAACTGCACATTCTCTGTATTCATGAAATTTTCATGCCATGTCCTAAATGTGAAATCTTGATAACACCAAACAGAGGCTTCATTTATCTAGTCTTTTATTAATAATTTTGTGTCCTTATAAGTAGGCAAGGTCCAAACTGAGATGGAGACTATTCCAGAAGCAAAACCGCATGAAGAGTTGTCCTTCCAGCAGATCTGGGAACAAACTGCAAGTGACTTAACCAGGTCTCAAGACTACATGATACATAGCTCTCAGTTCTCCAAACAAGGTGTCCCCTACCAGACTGAGGCAGGACTATCTCTTTTGCACATAGGACAGAAGACTTACCAGCGTAAAGAACGTAAACAATTCTTCAGTGATGTCTTTGTCTTTGATCTTCAGCAGCAATTACACTCAAGAAAGAAGTCTCATACATGTGATGAGTGTGGAAAGAGTTTCTGTTACAGATCAGCTCTTCGTATTCATCAGAGAGTCCACATGGGAGAAAAACTCTATAAGTGTGATGTGTGTGGTAAGGAATTCAGTCAGAGCTCACATCTGCAAACTCATCAGAAAGTTCACACTGGAGAGAAACCATTTAAATGTGAGCAATGTGGGAAAGGCTTCAGTCGTAGATCAGGACTTTATGTTCATCACAAATTACACATAGGAGAGAAACCTTATAATTGTGAGAAATGTGGAAAGGCCTTCATTCATGATTCCCAGCTCCAGGAACATCAGAGAATCCATACTGGGGAGAAACCATTCAAATGTCATATATGTGGTAAGAGTTTCCGTAGTAGATCAAATCTTAATAGACATTCCATGGTTCACATGCGAGAGAAACCATTCAAATATGATACATGTGATAATACTAAAAGCTTGGGTCAGAGATCAGCATTTAATAATCATTGCATGGTCCACATAGGAGAGAAACCATACAAATGTGAGGAGTGTGGAAAAGGCTTCATTTGTAGGCAAGATCTTTATAAGCATCATATGTACCACACAGGAGAGAAACCATATAATTGTAAAGAATGTGGAAAGAGCTTCAGATGGTCCTCAAGTCTATCGAGACATCAGCGTATCCATACTGGAGAAACACCAATTGAATGTGGGAAGGGATTTTATACGAATTCACGACGCTATTCCCATCACAGAGCCCACAGTATAGAAAAGTCATACAAATGTAAGAAATGTGGGAAGGGCTACATTAGTAAGTTTAATCTTGACTTGCACCAGAGAGTCCACACGGGAGAGAGACCTTATAATTGTAAGGAATGTGGGAAGAGCTTTAGCTGGGCCTCAGGTATTTTGAGACATAAGAGACTCCATAGTGGAGAAAAACCATTCAAATGTGAAGAGTGTGGGAAAAGATTTACTGAGAATTCAAAACTTCATTCCCATCAGAGAGTTCACACTGGGGAAAAGCCATACAAATGTGAGGAGTGTGGAAAGGACTTCAGATGGGCCTCAACTCACCTAACCCATCAGAGACTCCACAGCAGAGAGAAACCATTCAAATGTGAGGACTGTGGGAAGATCACTGTACACAGTTCATACCTTAAAGACCAGCAAAGAGACCATAGTGGGGAAAAAACATACAAATGCAAAGACTGTGAGAAAGGTTATAAGAGGCGCTTGAATCTTGATATGCTTTTATCATTATTTTTAAATGATACATAATTATACATATTTATAGGGTACACTGTTATATTTCAGTATATATATAGATGTGTAATGATCAAATCAATGTAATTAGCATATCCATCACCTGAAACATTTATCATTTCTTTGGGGAACCTTCCAAATTTATTATTCTAGCTATTTGAAAATAAACACTAAATTGCTGTTAATTATAGTCACCTTGCAGTGCTGTAGAGTGCTAGAACTTACTCCTCCTAATGAGCTGTACTTTTGTATCCATTAACCAACCTTTGGCTATCCTCCCCCTCCATGCACCCTTCTCTACCTCTAATAATCACTCTATTCTACTCTCTACTGCTATGACGTCAACATTTTAGCTTTCGCATATGAGTAAGAATAGTATTTATCTTTCTGTGTCTGGCTTATATCACTTAACATAATTTCCTCCAAAGCTCACCTATGTTACCACAAATGACAGAATTTTGTTCTTTTTTATAGCTAAATAGTATCCCATTGTGTATATATGCCACATCTTTTTTACTCATCTCTCGATGGTCACTTAGGTTAATTCCATATTTGGCTATTGTGAATAGTGCCGCAATAAACATGGGACTACATATATCTCTACTATAGTGATTTTCTTTCCTTTGGATATATACCCAATAGTGGGATTGGTAGAGCACTTGAATCCAAGGATCTACATGGCAGAAAAACCATGGAAGTGTGGGGAGTATGGTATATGTTTTGACCAGGCCTGAGGTGGCCCCTTTGCAGGAAGGGGGATGGACATATAACACAAAGAGACAGACAAAGAAAGACAC
>VBSM01003212.1:6143110-6158340 GCA_008086735.1 Cheirogaleus medius
GCCTCCCAGAGTGCTAGGATTACAGGCGTGAGCCACCGCGCCCGGCCGAAACATGGGGCTTTTGAGTGTAGAGCTATTGGTTGTACCCTGTAGGTGATCCAGCTATTGTAAATTTAAAAATCATGTATAGAAATATTTGTACCACATGCGGTTTAGGATAATACACCCAGTAATAAGACAGATAAATAGAAGAGGTGATAGCCTGGGGAAATCCTTACTAAGGAGCTGTCTCTCCATCCTGTAGACAGAATAAATAATTAAAGAAAGGTTAGAGAAAATATCAACATTTTTCTTTTTTTAAACAGATATTTTAGATCGCCTAAAGGCTAGGCCCCTCCATTGGGGATTTGGGTCCTCTTTTTTCCATGGGACATCTCTTTACTTTGGTATGATGGACCCAAGGTTTTTATTTTTGACAATTTTAATGAGGTATGAGTTTTAGAGGCACTTTATAGGGTCTCTTCTATTTTTGCTTCCAACCAAAGTGGGGACATGAAAGAAGCTAATTTATGTATAGTGGTTAGCATTTGAACCTCTCATTTGGCATATTGCTTTATTCTGGTTTCTTTTTTAAATTTATGGTTCTATTACCATATTTATCTTGGGGTGCTAGAGCCACAAAAAATAAGAATCCAACTTCAGACCAGAGGATAAGGGGAAGCCAGGAGCCAAGTGCTATAGAATAATATTCAAAATGATGCTGTGGATTCCAATACTGGATGTACTTTGCATTTCAATTCATGTTTCTTTGAATTATTTTTTGCATGTTCCCTCTTTTGGATACAATTTTTAAAATATTGTATATTTTCTTCTTTTGATTCATGTAACAAATGAGTCCTTGAAACTGTTGAGAGCATCTGATTAAAAAACAAAACAAAACAAACAAACAAAAATAAGTACTGAACACAGATAGAAATTGCTAATCAATGTTAAGGTTGTAAAGATTCAAAAGCAAAGATGCATGTAGCTTACATTCTAGTGGACATCAATTTTAGTATGCTCATCATTAAAGTTTTGTAAATGCCTGAACAAACTCTTATTCTTTCTAAAGCCTGTCTCTTGAATGATAACTATAACTATCAAATTTCTGAATGAAGCTTTACTGCACCACTTACAAGGATTCTCTACTATTGTGGTCCTGAGACCACTGGGGTATGCTGAGCTATGGCTGAAACACTGACTCTAACTTGAACAAATGATTTCCCTCCTACAAGACTGGGTAAAATTTATCACTAGTATGGATTCTGTGATAAATTATAAGATACGAACTCAAAGTGAATTGCTTACCACATGTCTCACATTTTAATGTGTCTCCCCCTTATGAACTTTCAGATGAGATTATATTCATGAAAACTAAGTGAAGACTTTATAATACATCACATTAGTAAAGTATGTCTCCAGTGTGGACACTCTGATGAAGTTGAAGACTTGAGGCCAGGTTGAAAGACATACCACACTCCCCACACTTCCAGAGTTTCTCTCCCATGTGGACTCTATGATGCATACCAAGATTCAAGTGCTGGTTGTAGCCCTTCCCGCAGTCCTCATATTTGTATGGCTTTTCTACACTGTGAACTTTAACTTGGACTTTATGAACTGTGTACACAGTCTTTCCCACACTCCTCACATTTCAGTGATGTTTCCTTGCTGTGTAGTCTCTTATGGGTCAAACAAGTTGAAGCCCAGCTGAAGCCTTTCCCACACTCCTCACATTTGTATGGCTTTTCTCCAGTGTGGACCCTCTGATGGGAATGAAGTTGTGAATTCTGAGCAAATCTCTTCCCACACTATTCACATTTGAATGGTTTTTCTCTACTGTGGAGTCTCTGATGTTTCAAAAGACATGAAGCCCAGCCAAAGCTCTTCCCACATTCATTACAATTATAAGGTCTTTCTCCTGTATGGACCCTCTGGTGCATGTAAAGATTAAACTTACTGTTGTAGCCCTTCCCACACTCCTCACATTTGTATGGCTTTTCTCCAGTGTGGACTCTCTGATGTGAATGAAGATTTGAATGAAGATGTGAATTTTGAGTAAACCTCTTCCCACACTCTTCACATTGGAATGGTTTTTCTCCACTGTGGAGTCTCTGATGTTTCAAAAGACATGGGGCCCGACTGAAGCTCTTCCCACATTCATTACACATTTCTCCTGTGAGGACCCTCTGGTGAAAGTCAAGATCCAACCTCCTTTTGTAGCCCTTGCCACACTCTTCACATTTGTATAGCTTTTCTCCACTGTGGGCTCTCTGATGGGAATAGCATTGTGAATTTGTATGAAATCCCTTCCCACATTCTTCACATTTAAATGTTTTTTCTCCATTATGGACTCGCTGATGTTTCAAAAGACATGAGGACCATCTGAAGCTCTTCCCACATTCTTTACAACTATATAGTTTCTCTCCTGTGTGGATCATATGATGCTTAAAAAGATCTCGCCTACAAATGAAGCCTTTTCCACACTGCTCACATTTTTACGGTTTCTCTCCAGTGTGGACCATGCAATGACTATTAAGTGCTGATCTCTGACGAAAGCTCTTACCACATGTATCACATCGGAATGGTTTCTCTCCTGTGTGAACCATGGAATGCCTATTAAGTCTTGATCTACCACGGAAGCTCTTACCACATATATCACATTTGAATGGTTTCTCTCCAGTATGGATTCTCTGATGTTCCTGAAGCTGGGAATCATGAATGAAGGCCCTTCCACATTCCTCACAATTATAAGGTTTCTTTTCTGTATGTAATTTGCAATGAACATTAAGTGCTGATTTACGACTAAAGCCTTTCCCACATTGTTTACATTTGAATGGTTTCTCTTTAGTGTGGACTCTCTGATGAGTTTGCAGATGTGAGCTTTGACTGAATTCCTTACCACACACATCACACTTATAAAGTCTCTCTCCCATGTGGACTCTCTGATGAATGTGAAGAGCTGAGCTATAACAGAAGCTTTTTCCACATTCATCACATGTATGAGACTTCTTTCTTGAGTGTAATTGCTGCTGAAGATCAAAGATGGAGACATCACTGAAGGACTGTTTACACTCATTACCCTGGTAAGTCTTCTGTCCTATGTGAATAAGAGATAGTCCTGTCTTAATCTGGTAGAGGATATCACCTTGTTTGGAGAACTGAGAGCTAAGTATCATGGAGTCTTGAGACCTGGTTAAGTCACTTGCAATTTGTTCCCAGATTTGCTGGCAGGACAACTCTTCATGTGGTTCCGCTTCTGGAACAGTCTCCAACTCAATCTGGATCTTGCGTCCTATCAGAACACAGAATTAAGAGATGTGAACAAGTAAAGCCTTTGTTTAGTATAACCAAGATTTCACACTTAGGACATGGCATGAAACTGTAATGAATACAGAGAACATGCAATTTGTGTTTTCTAAGTACAACTTGTTCTGTGGTTTGCATGAGTCCAATTTAGAACCACACCAAGTCTCGTGTAAAATACTTGATAGAAATAAAAGACTTAATAAAAAATTAATGATACATACACTTTAGCTGTTAGTGATCCTATAGAATTTTCTATTCAGTCTAAAATCTTTCATGATAAATTATGAACCTAATAAATTATATACATAAAGAAATATGAATCAAAAGGAACTTTAAGGAAAAGCAATAACATTATCAATACTTTGTATATTTGCAATTGTGTTGGATATCCTTATAAAGTAAGGAAATTAACCTTACTCAAAATGAAGGCTAGAAGTTGTCCTTAGCATGTGAGAGGTATGCTTAGAATGTCATGCCTGCGGAGAATGTCTTTGTTTTCTTGAGGCAAACAATGGGTCACTTTGGATAGTAAAACAATATGACTTAGGATTGTGTCCGGCCACTCCTTTGGAGGTTAGGGAGTGGTGCTCACCATGTCAGAAACAAGAACAATGTGATTTAAGGTAGGGCTTTAGGTCACATGGAATCAGTGGGGTAGGAGATTGATTAACCACATGGGACTCAATCAACCAATAATGGCTATGTAATGGAAGCCCAATAATTTTTACTCTGGAAACCAAGGCTCATGTGAGTTTCCCTAATTGGCCGTACTCTGTGTCTAAGTCTAAGTCACACCTTAAGCTTAGGAATGTAACATATTCTGACTCCACAAGGAGAATACAATAGAAGGTCCTCATTTGGTACTTCTCAGGACTGTTTCTTCTTTGATTTTTCTTCTGGCAAAATGTAATGCGCATCTTTTCCCTAGAAAAGTCCTAACTTTGAGTATAAAGGTGAATTATTGAATGTAAAAGTAGTATTGAGAAATCCTCGAATTTGCAGTTGGTATGAAGCTAGGGCAGTCTTCTGTAAACTGGCCTTCTAAATTTTATAGTTGGTTAAACTTGTCTCAGTGCTAAATATCAAACACCTAGGAGTGTTTATATCTACATATTCAAAATATTCCTGCATAAGAATTTTGCACACAGGTATTCTTAATTTTATTTTTCTGTGTTGATATGAATAACCTGGGTATCTGAAATAGGAAAGGAACAGACAACTACAGTTTTGATGAGAATCTAAAAGGCTGTACCTGACAGGGGTACACAAAGGGGGAGGCTTCTGATGAGACAATGAAAAGTGGAAAGAATCACTTGAAATTAAAAGAATGCCTGAGGGGTTATGCTCTGGTTGGTTCCATGTGAGGTTATTGGACTCTCTCATTGAAAACAGAGTACAGAAAATATATAACATAGATAAATAGGCCTTTATGCTCATTTTCAAATTAAAGACTGAAGATTATCAGTGAGTTGTAAAATAAGTTAAAATTTTTCTAACGAACATTGAGAAACTAGAACTAGAATAGAAATTAGCACATCATCAGGATAAACATGAAAAGTGTAATGACATGAAATACCTACTAAAGCCATCTACATCCATGAAAAATGTTTGTCCTGGTTATAATGAAAGATGTGTTTCTTATCATGGCACACACTCATAAAAAGGTTGGAAACTTTGGTCAGAATATTACCAAGTCCTGAATTACGTAAATTTTTTCCAATGGAAAGATAACCTCTAATGATGGAAAATGTTAATGGAAAATATTGGAAATATTTATTTGGAATCTTGGAAAATATTAATAGGTAAGGGTGTACCTATTGGTGCATATTGGTACACAGACATATTTAATACACTGTAACTTATAAGAGGTTTTTGGGGAGAAGGGAGAGTCTCTTTCAGGATGTTTATATTTTGAAAGGGCAGTTTCCCAATTCCTTCCAGGTTATAAAGTTCACCAGTTCAAAATACAGTACTAAGGCTCTATAAAAATAAAGGAAAAAGTATTTAAAATCTATATTCTTCAACATGTTTAACAATTAAATTTGTATAAAATAGATGCAGAAATATGCAAATTTTTTTAAAAAGATGACTGGAAATATAGGCAACATTCACCTGTGTGATTCATGTCACCCTCATCCTAATTCTTCCCCCTCTAGGAGAAGGAGGGAGAAACCTGGGGGCAATGACATGCATTTATACTTTGGAAAAGGCAAATGGGCTGCAGGTGGGAAAATCTGTCAAAAAAAAAAGGTAGCTGGAAAGTTGTTTATTGTTGAGACATCAGGAAATTGAGATTTTTTTTCCCCCTCTAATGTAGGGGAGCTGTCTAAGAAGTAGACATCAGAATCCTCATTCAATAAGGATTTCTTCCCAGAAATGAATATGTGCCCTGTGGAAAGCTCCAAAAGCTCCAAGGTAAGTCACAGGGAAGGCATGTTACTCAGTGTGGTAATGAAAAGAATGCTTAAAAGTTTCCGTGGGATGTGGGTCAGCTGCACATACAGAACATGCAATCATGCCAAAGGAACCTAAGAAAGTTGAAATTGGACAGGCAGCCATCTGAAGACAAAATCATGTTCTGCACTAACTCTTTTTCACTCTAGTTTGTGTCTCACTACCTACCTCTATAATTCCTACAGACAGTGAATTTCTCCCATCCATTAACTCATTTCTAAGGATAACACATATTTAGATATTTGTCATGTACCAGGACTATTCTAGGTACTAAAAATACAGCCATGAACAAAACAGCTAAAATTCCTCCTCTTAGACATTACATTCCAGGGGTAGAGGTAACAGGTAAACAGAAATATTTGAGACATAGTGCAAGACAGGTCAAGAAGAGTAAAAATAGAACATTATTATTATCATTATTATTGTTATTTTGAGACAGAGTCTCATTTTGTCGCCCAGGCTAGAGTGCTGTGGCGTCAGCCTAGCTCACAGCAACCTCAAACTCCTGGGCTCAAACTGTCTTTCTGCCTCAGCCTCACGAGTAGCTGGGACTACAGGCATGCACCACCATGCCCGGCTAATTTTTTCTATATATTTTTAGTTAGCCAATTAATTTCTTTCTATTTTTAGTAGAGACAGGGTCTTGCTCTTGCTCTACCTGGTTTTAATGAGTGATCCACCCACCTCGGCCTCCCAGAGTGCTAGGATTACAGGCCACCGCACCCAGCCAAAACATTATTTTTAATAGGGTAGTTACAGACAGCCTTCTTATGGTATTAAAACTGAGTATAGACTTGAATAAACTTAAGAAAGGGACAGAAGGTTTTGAGGAGAAAGATTATTCCAATCAGAAGAAGAGCAAGTAAGGGCTCTGAAGTAGAAGCTTCTGTAGTAGACAGATTAATGGTTCCTGAAGGATGTCCACACCCAATCCCCAGGACCTAGGAACATGTTATGTTACACAGAAAGGGGAATTAAGGTTGTAGATGCAATTAAGGTCACTACTCAGCTAGCCAGAAAATAGAAAGATCATCCTGGGTTACTGGGGAATGACCAATACAATCACAACGCCCTGAAAGGTAAAGGATGGAGGCATAGCACAGTAACACAATGGATCATGACTGTGGAAGAATGGTCAGAGATGCAAAGTTTCTGCCTTTGAAGATGGAGGAAGGGAAATAAGAGCTGAGAAGTGTGGACAGTTCCTAGACACTGATAAACCACAGTGAAAGTTTCTCCCCAAGGACATCTAGAAAGGAACAAACCCCTACAGACACCTTGATTATTGCCCAGTGAGGCTTCAGGCCTAAAACAGAAAGGTAATAATTATTGTTTAATCCATTAAGTTTGTGGTACTTGGTTATGAACAATAAGTAATACAGTATCCTTGGCAGGACAGAGAAACAGCAGGGAGGACAATATAGCTAGAAAAAAACAGAGCAAGAGAGACGACAGGAGCTGTAGTCAGAGAGGCAGTGGCAGATGAAAAACAGATCACAGGGACTCTAAAAGCCACTAGAATAGGTTGTAACTTTAATATAAATAAGAATCCATAAAGGCTTTGGAGCCCAAGAATGGCAACCTGACTTACATTTCCTTAGGATCACTTGGCTGCTATGAGAAGAACAGATGCCAGCGTGGGAGCAGAGCAACCAGCCAGAAGGTGGTTGTAATAATTCAGGAAAGAGGTTTGGCAGTTTAGACCAGGGCGATGGAAATGGACATGGACAGAAGTAAACAGATAGGAGAGACACATGCAAAGATGCTCAGTGGCTTGGTTTGTATGTGAATTCGCTTCTCTATGGGCTGCTGTCTTTGTCATCCAAAATTTTTCTTCCCTTAGGAAGGGGATGTATCTCGGTTGAATAGTTGATGCCCTGTGAACATTCAAAGTCACATGTGTAATCCCAACACATCCCAAGTAAAATCTAAGTAGAATTTACTAAAAATTTGGATTCCCATTGCATACTCAAACTTGAACACCCTAAGGAACAAAGTCATTCTTTGGGCTTGACATTCTGTTGCAGAGGGCACCTGTCCCTACCCACTGAGAGCAGGTTCCTGAAGTTCTCCAGCATCACATCTCGGTACAGTTTCCTCTGGGCATAGTCAAGCAATCTCAACTCTTCCCTGGTGAAGACCACAGCCACGTCCTTGAACGTCACTGCCTCCTACAACATCAAATATAGAAGACCTTAATCTTATGTCCAGTGATTACTGGAAGGGGGTGGCACTGAGCAGGTACAGAGGACAGGTGGAAGGTTGTTCTGGATGTTGAGAGATGTAGGTCAACTTACAGATTGATCCCACTCATTCTGTCTCTATCTTGACAATGACACACAGTGATTTTCCTGAGCTCCACCAGAGAGGCAATGCTAAAAAAGAAGTCCTGTACTTCTACTTTGTGCACTCATTGAGCCTACTTATAAACAACCCTTTAGGACTCTAAATCCTGCATTTTTGGCTACACATATTTAGGTTTCAATGAATCTTGCCAATTGCCCCAGCAACATTTAGTAATTTGGTCCCAACCTTGTTTGATAATGCCCATTGTTCCCCTCTCTCAACCTTGAACCATGGATGCTATCACTTAGCATCCAACACAAAAAAGAGAAAGGAAGCACCCAGCACACAATAGGTGCTAAAATACCTGTTGTTCTCCTTGAGTCTTCCCAAGACAGAGAAAAATGTGACAATCTGAGCAGTGACATGGAATTTTAAAGCAAGAGAGGCAAGCCTTACTCACCTTGCAAGTGGTCATTTTTTTTTCAACTTCTGGGAATTTACAGAGTCCTGAGTTGTGCAGTGCATGGGAAGGCAAAATTGTGCCTAGAATGTGCCAGAAAAAGACAAGTGAAAAGGTGGCCAGGAATGACATCCACCAACAGGGATATGTATTGTGAATTAGCAGGAGAATGTTCACAGCAGCATTATTCACAGTAATTCAAAATTCAAACAATGAAAATGCCCTTGGCCGGGCGTGGTGGCTCACGCCTGTAATCCTAGCACTCTGGGAAATGGAGGCAGGAGGATCGCTCAAGGTCAGGAGTTCGAAACCAGCCTGAGCAAGAGTGAGACCCCGTCTCTACTAAAAATATAAAGAAGTTAATTGGCCAACTAAAAATATATATAAAAAATTAGCTGGGCATGGTGGCGCATGCATGTAGTCCCAGCTACTCGGGAGGCTGAGGCAGAAGGATCGCTTGAGCCCAGGAGTTGGAGGTTGCTGTGAGCTAGGCTGACGCCACGGCACTCTAGCCTGGGCAACAGAGTGAGACTCTGTCTCAAAAAAAAAAAAAAAAAGCCCTCGTACAGGTAAATGGATAGACAAACTGTAGTATATTCATACAATGGAATGTTATTCACCTATTAAAAGGAATGAAGTACTGACTCATGCTACAACATGCATGTACCTTGGAAACACTGTGCAAAATTAAAGAAGCCAATCACAAAGGACCACATATGGTATGATTGCATTTCTATGAAATATCCAGAGTAGGTAAATGTATATATAGAGAAATCTGGTTAGTGGTTGCTTTGGATTTGAGATGAGAATGATGTTTAACTGTAAATGGGCATGAGGAGTCCAATTGCATGATGATAATAATCTAAACTGAATTATAGTGATGGTTTCTCTAGTTGGCAAACTTTCTAAAGATCATTGGATGTGCATCTGAAATAAGTAAGTTTTATGATATGTAAAGTATACCTCAGTAAAGTTGGAAAAAAATAATTGTTAATGTACATGTCATTTAACTTAAGACTCAATGCTGAGTCCATATTGATAGAATGTTTATAGTTGAACAAATGAATGAATAAATGCAGGAAAGGTGGAAGCTCATATTCACAGTAGAATGTCCACTTCCACCCTGGGCAACAGCAAGACCTTGTTTCTACAAAAAAATCTTTTTAAAAAATTAGCTAGGCATGGTGGCACACACCTGTAGTCCCAGCTACATGGGAGGCTGAGGCAGGACGGTTGCTTGAGCCCAGGAGTTTGAGGTTGCAGTGAGCTAAGATTGGACCACTGCACTCCAGCCTGTGTGACAGAGACCCTGTATCTAAAAAATAATAAATAAATAAATAAATAATAAAATGCCCACTAATAACATATCTCCCCATAAGAAACTTTGTTATTTCAAAATAAAAAAAAAATACCTTTACCGTGGACAAATTTGAAAGACATCATCTTGGCCAACAGAACAAAGTTGAGATCGCCATTGAAGGGACAAAACGACATCATTTTGCCCCGGTTATGCTGCAATGAAAAGGATACCTCACCACTTCTATGGTATTCCCACCAATAATGCATACTCTAAACTAAAATGTGAAAATATCACAAATCCCAAATAAATGTCTTTCTCCAAAATAACTTGCCTATACTCTTCAAAAATACCAAGCATAAAAAAGACAAAGGCTGTGGAATCCTTCCAGATTAAAAGAGTGTGCAACTGATATCCAAAATCTACAAGGAACTCAAACAAATCAGCAAGAAAAGAACCCCACCTTCGATAACAGTCAAATGCTCCCCCCTCCCTTCGTGGGAGATGGAGCAACCCTCGCCTTCCTAAAATGAGGTCAGAAGGCGTCCAGGATTATCCAGCTTCCAGCGGGGATCAGAGGGAAGGACCTGGGCCACTGCAGCTGGAGCTCTGACCCCAACCAGGGGACCTGACCGCTTCGTGGGAAATCAACGAGAGATCACCACTCATCATTTGACAAGAACTGTTTTAAGGCTTTCATTTTTACTACCTTTCAGGTCCCAAAACAGTTCTATTAGGATGTTCCTAATATCTCCATTTTAAAGAACAATAACGGGAAGTATAGGGAGATTAAGTAACACTCTAACTTTATAATGCGAGAAAATGGCCTCACGTGTGGAGTGGAGGAAGACGGGCTGGACTGGCTGAGAGCCCAGTAAACCCTCAAACCAGGCAAGATGTCGCACGACCAAGTCTCAAACTCCCCCGGGGAGCGAGGACAGCCTCAAATAACAAAACGGGAACGAAGACCGCCACCCTTGCCCCTCCAAACCTCTGCTGTCCACCGAGGCTTCTTTTCTGCTAAATCGATCACCAGTTTGTTGAGGATCCAAAGCGGACGTCCAGAAAATTCAGAAAGGCCTGCATACGCAGAACTGACTCCAACAACCACTGATAAAACCGTAGCAACCGCACACTTACAGAGTGGAAGTGTCCGCGAGACCGCCGAGCGTCTGGACTACACTTCCCAGGATTCCCCTCTGCCTGAGCGGAAGTGGCTGCGACCCCACCGAGCGACTGAATACAGGGCTCTGAATGCACGCAGCTCCTTGACTACACTTTCCTCAATGCCCAAGGGAAATTAATGCCACCCCAGAGCGCTTGGTCCACAATATGGACTGTCATATTGAGGGTCGACTTTGCTTCTCTCCCTGAGTCCCTGAAAGTACAAAATAGACATGACTTCCTTAAGTCTGAATCGCTCCGATTATTACAGGAGTATTATTGGAAACTGAATAAAGGAGAAGGTAATAATCTTCAAAGAATGAAGTTTTGCCAGTCCAGTGGCAATAGATGGTAACTAAATGTAGTTTCATTTGTTTTTCTTGTTTTGTGCATAAAATGAAACATCTTTGCATGTTTTCAGTTGCCATTCTTTTTTTGTAAATTGTCTAAATCTTTTGCTCACATTTCTATTGAGTTTTGAGTCTTTCCCCCTTGATTTTTAAGTATAATTTATGTAATCATGATATTAACATTTTCTCTTGCAAATATTTTCTCAAGAAAAAGTTTGTTTTCTTTTTTACTTTGTTATTTTTAACTATGCAAAACATTTTTAACATAGTTTTTTATTACAAAAACATTTTTATTGAGGTGTAATATACAAACATGAAATTAACCACCTTAAAATATATAATTCAATGGCAATGGCATCTAGTACAAATACAAAGTTGTGAAACATTTGCATTACCCCAAAGAAAACCCCCTACCCTCTAAGCAGTCATTCACATTGTCCTTAAGCCCTATCCCTAGCAAACACCAATCTTTCTGTCTTGTTGAATACCTATGTTGCATATTTCATATAAATGGAATCATATGCTATGGAACATTTTGTTTCTGACTTCTTTCACTTAGCATGGTGCTTTGAAAGTTCATCGACATGATAGCATATATCAGTTCTTCATTCCTTTTTATAGATGAATAATATTTTATTTTATGTTCATACTATAGTTTGTTTATCACTTCATCCATTGATGGACATTTGGGTTCTTTCCACCTTTTGTCTGTTGTGAATAATGCTGCTGGAAACATTCATGGACAAGTATTTGTTTCGTTGCCATATAAAATTATTGATTCATATGGTAATTCTGCAACCTGCTCCATAAGCAAGAAAACTTTATTTTGGAGACAGAATCTTGCTCTGTTGCCTGGGCTACAGTGCCAAGGTGTCAGCCTAGCTCATAGCAACCTCAAACTCCTGAGCTCAAGTGATCCTCCTGCCTGAGCCTCCCGAATAGCTGGGACTACAGTGCACACCACCACGCCCAGGTAATTTTTTCTATTTTCAGTAGAGACAGGGTCTTACTCTTGCTCAGGCTGCTCTCCTGAGCTCAAGCAATCCTCCTGCTTCAGCTTCCTAGAGTACTAGGATTACAGGTATGAGACACCGTGCCCAGCCCAAGAAAACATTTTTATAACTTTTTTTGTTTTTAGTTCTCTTATGTTTCAAGTTCCTAGGCCAGTAAGATTTGCTGACCAGAACTTTGTAACTTTCTGTTGCACTGAGGCATTCCCTTTTGAGTTTCTTTCCCGGAAACAGCAGAGCCTCCTTGCAGCCACGAGATAACCACAAAGCCTTACACCACATGTTTGTCCAGCGAACACTAGATAAGAAACACCCTACCACAGATTGTGCCAAAGGACCCACTGAGCCTACATACAAGGCTAAAAGAATGACCAATATTAAGCCCTAGCTCATTATAATACTAAAATCCCCATCCTGGGAGGGACTTATCTACCATTTTTCATCATGGGATGGATATACTGGCATGATTTCTCACTGTACTTGTGTGCCCTGCGCTCCACCCCAAACACATAATGATGCTCATTCCCCTGATGCATTGTTCATTTCACCTCCAGGAAACTCCTGACCCTGCAGATCAGGGAGGCAGATTTGAGGCAGTCCATACCTCCCCCTCCCAGGAGACAGGTCCACTGTAATAAATCCTTTCCTCCTTGACAATCCTCGTTATCTCAGTAATTAGCTTTCTGTGGAGAAAGCAACAGGGAATCCCCCTTGTGGGTTCATTAATAGTTTCTGGGATTAGCTGGTAATTGGTGGAAGGAAAGGAGAGGTCTGGAAAGTCTTCAAGCACGGGAAGTTGTCTCTTCATGGGTCACGTGTGCAAATTCAGGGTAAATTAGTATGAAATATGAACGAAAATAAGATCTTAAGCTCCCTGCCAGCTGACTGAATGGACCCCCTCTTGGCCAATGGGACCCCAGAAATACCCTAAAGCTGAGTTGCTGGCCATGAAAAGGGAAGACAGACATGCCGCTCTGCATGCCCCCCTCCCTTCTTTGAGATATTCTTTGTAACTCATTAACAGGCCTAAGGCTATATAAGACAAAAGCTGAAACACTCCAGCAGGTCATCTATTTTTACTTAACAGATCACTTAGGTCTGAGTATATGTCCAGTCGTTTGTCTCAGATTAAGATTTCCTTAACTTAAAACATTCCAAGACTTTAGACAAAGCTTCATTTCTCTAACCAATTATATCAAAGAACCTTTAGACCCACCAATAATCTGTTATCCCCTGCTTTGAGATGTCCTGCTTTCTTTGGGCCAAACCAATGTACAGCTTCCATGTATTGATTAATGACTTTACACGTAATTCCTGTCTCCCTAAAAGGTATAAAACCAAACTGTAACCCAACCACGGCAAGAACATTTGCTCAAGGCTTCTTTGGTGTGGCTCTCTGGGCAGCGGTGGCCCATATTCAGCTCAGAATAAACTTGTTTAAATTATTTTACAGAGGTTGGGTTCTTTTCTGTTGACAGAAACAGGCAGCAGAAATTTGGGCTGTGACAACAGCAATCTCACTCTGTGCAGACTCAAATTGGCCATATTGGTTCCAACCAATTTCAGCCAGTATTATTTAACAAGTGTTGAAACACTTGTTTCAGCATTTCAACAAGTTGTTTCTTTTATCTGCCATCCTGCAAGCTCAAAAATTTCTGTTAGTCCCTGTTTTTTTCTCTAACTCTTTGGTGCACAGCTTCATATTAAATATTTTCTTTTGGGGACTCATGGAGAGCTAATAACCCAACTCTCAGTTTTAACAGTAAACACATTAATGATTAGTTCCACTTGGGCATGCAGGAAGTGTAGTCAAGGAGCTCCAGGTACTCGTGAAACCTCCCTAGATGGGTGAGACTACGCATGTTTTTCCTTCAGTATTCACAAAACTATGCTCCACAGTCTCTGTGTGGTCGCCGTCGCTTCTACTAAAGCGGAGGGATCCGGGGAATTCTGGGAAGTGTAGTCCAGACGCTCTGCGGCGTTCCAGGCACTTCCGCTCCAAGAGTGTGAGGTTACCACCGTTTTTGTCAGTGGTAGTTTTGGGGAGCTCTGTGTCTTGCAGGCCTATCTACGCTTTGGATCCTCACCGAATTGGTGACCGATTTGGGGGAAAAGAAGTCTCGACGGAGAGTGGAGGTTTGGAGATGCGAGGGCGGCGGTTTGCGATCTCGAAGCGCAGCCTTGTGGTGTTCGGGGTGATCCTCGCGTCCCCGGGGAAGTTTGGAGCTTGGTCTTGTCCCGTCTCGCCTGGTTTTAGGGTTTTCGTGACTCTGAGCTCCCTCAATCCGCCTCTTTCCACCCCACGCGTGAGGCCAGTTAACAGTATGACGTTGGGGTGTTACTTAATCTCCTGTAACTCCGATTACTGTTCTTTAAAATGGGGATATTAGGAACACTTTATTATAATAAAATTGTTTTTGTAATTGAATGAGATAGTTAAAACGAAAGCTTTAAAACAGTTCCTGTAACGTGATGATTAGAGATCTCTTCTTATTGTTAATTTGCCTGGAAGCGGTCAAGTCCCCTGCTTGGTGTCACAGCTGCGGTGGCCCTGGCCCTTCTCTCTGATCCCTGCAGGACGCTGGATAATCCTGGACGCCTTCTGACCTCTTATTAGGAAGGAGAGGGTTGCTTCCATCCTCCATGAAGGGAGGGGAGCATTTACCTTTTATTGAGTATGGCGACATGGGGTGTTTCATAGCTTTCTCTTTCCCCAGCCTTACTTTTTAAAGAGAACTGCAAGGCGTGACTTCTTGGCTACTGAAAGCAAAGCTCTACGGGAGCGGTACTTGGCTTGTTCCTTTTACAAAGATGTTCACCTCAACCGACAATGTATATAGCATGTGTCCTCGGGCATGAGTGTTGATAATAACTAACTCTTAATTGCTAACATTCTGAGGGTTCTTTTTTTTTTTTTTTTTTTT
>VBSM01003212.1:6164308-6185024 GCA_008086735.1 Cheirogaleus medius
TACCCCATAAGGGCAAGGTGTTTATCAAGTGGCCTCCAGACCCCCAGGGCTGTGAGGCTGGGCAACATTTGTTTACGTGCAGAAGATCAAACTCTTTGTTATGCCTTCAAGCAGCAACCCTGTTTGTTAGGTAAACCTAAGCCAGAATGTATGACTCTTATGCCGCTCTTGGCTGGGCACGTATTCCTTCTCCTAAGATTAATTCTTAAGCTGCACAATTATATGGCAAGTCTGCTACAGACAGGCACTTTCTGTGATGGAATGTCAGGCTGCAGGAGTGATTTTGTATCTTAGGTTATTCCAGTTTCAGCGTGCAATGGGGACCTAAATTTTCAGTAAATTTTACCTAGAATGTGCTGGAATTAAGCATGTGACTTTGCATGTTCACAGGGCATGAACCATTCCACCAAGATACTTTCCACTTCAAATATGAAGAGAAGTTTTGGATGATGAAGACATCAACCCATAGAGAAGGAAATTCAGGTATGAGCCAAAGAACTGTGCATCTTTGTATGTGACTCCCCCATCTGTTTACTTTTGTCCATGTCTAACTCTATTGCCCTGGTCCAAATTGCTAAACCTCTTTCCTGGATTATTACAACTGCCTTCCTGTTGGTTGCCCTGCTCCCACCCTTCCCAGCCTGGCATCTGCTCTCCTCATAGCATCCAGGTGATCCTTAGGAACTGTAAGTCAGATTGCCCTTCCTGGGCTCAACAGTCTTTTTGGCTTCTTATTTTTATTAAAGTTATGATCTCTCTCTTTGGCTTTTACAGACCCTACGCTCTGCTTTTCGTCCCCCTCTACCTCTCTGACTACACCTCCTGTCTTCTCTCTTGCTGTCTTTTCCATACACATTGTCCTCCCTGCTATTTCTCTGTCCTGCTAAGGATGCTGTACTGCCTGTTGGTGGTAACCAATTACCACAAACGTAGTGGATTAAAGAATATTCACCTGAAGTCTGGTGAATCTCACTGGACTTAAATCCAGTTCTCTGTAGGGCTTCATTTTTTTCTGAGGTTCCTGGGGCAGAAGAAACCTTTCCTTTGGTTTACCTGGATACCATGGCAGATATCTAGGGACTGTGCACATTCCTCAGCTCTTACTTCCCTTCCTCCATCCTCAATGGCAGCAACTTTGCATCTCTGACCATTCTTCCATAGTCATAGAGTAGCTTCCTCTGCTCCTCTGCTTATGCCTGTGTCTTTTACCTTTCAGGTCCAATGTGATTATTTTGTCCAATGTGATTATTCACTCCTGGATATCCCAGGATAATCTTTTTATTTTTTGGCCTATACCTCTCAGATGTTGAGGATAATACCCAGACCTTTTTTACCAATGCTAATTTCTTCACTTCATAAACTAAAATATATAAAGTATTGACTATGTTATTGTTTCTCCTTAAACTTTCCCTTGTATCATATTTCATTATGTACATACTTATTAGTTATATAATTTACCATGCAAGTATTAGTTACATAATTTACCATGCAAGATTTTACTTCTACCAAGAATTTAAGATAAGAGACTTGGTGTGCTTCTGAATTGGTCTCATACAGTGCAGAGAGACCATGGTGCACTTGAAAACACAATCTGAACATACCTCGTATTCATAAAAGTTTCATGCCATGTCCTAACTGGAAATCTTAATAATACTGAATAAAGGCTTCACTTGTCCATATCTCTTAATTCTGTTTTCTGATAGGAGAAAAAATCCAAACTGAGATAGAGACTATTCCAGAAGCAGGATCACATGAAGATTTGTCCTGCCAGCAAATCTGGGAACAAATTGCAAGTGACTTAACCAGGTCTCAGTTGTCCACACAAGGTGATGTGCCCTGCCAGGTTGAGACAGGACTGTCTATTAATCACATAGGAGAGAAACCTTACCTGGGTCATGGGAGTAAACAGTCCTTCAGTGATATCTCAATCTTTGATCTTCATCAACAATTACACTCAAGAGAGAAGTCTTATTTGTGTAATGAGTGTGGAAAAAGCTTCTGTTATAACTCAGCTCTTTGTATTCATCAGAGAATCCACATGGGGGAGAAACTCTATAATTGTGATGTGTGTGGAAAAGAATTCAGTCAAAGCTCATATCTGCAAACTCATCAGAGAGTCCACACTGGAGAGAAACCATTCAAATGTGAGCAGTGTGGGAAAGGCTTCAGTCGTAGATCAGGACTTTATGTTCATCACAAATTACACACAGGAGAGAAACCTTATAATTGTGAGAAATGTGGGAAGGCCTTCATTCATGATTCTCAGCTTCAGGAACATCAGAGAATTCATACTGGGGAGAAACCATTCAAATGTGATATATGTTATAAAAGTTTTCGTAGTAGATCAAATCTTAACAGGCATTCCGTTGTTCACATGCAAGAGAAACCATTCAGATGTGATGCGTGTGGTAAGAGCTTTGGTCAGAGATCAGCTCTTAATAATCATTACATAGTCCACACTGGAGAGAAACTATACAGATGTGAGGAGTGTGGAAAATGTTTCATTCGTAGGCGAGATCTTTATAGACATCAGATGGACCACACAGGGGACAAACCATATAATTGCAAAGAATGTGGGAAGAGTTTCAGATGGGCCTCAGGTCTTTCAAGACATCAGCATGTGCACAGTGGAGAAACACCTTTCAAATGTGAAGAATGTGGGAAGGGATTTCATACAAATTCACAACGCCATTCCCATCAGAGAGCCCACAGTGGAGAAAAACCATACAAATGTGAGGAATGTGGAAAGAGTTACAAAAGGAGGTTGGATCTTGACTTTCATCAGAGGGTCCACAGAGGAGAGAAACTCTATAAATGTAAGGAATGTGGGAAGAGCTTTGGCTGGGCCTCCTGTCTTTTGAATCATCAGAGAATCCACAGTGGAGAAAAACCATTCAAATGTGAAGAGTGCGGGAAAAGATTTACTCAGAATTCACAACTTTATACTCATCGTAGAGTCCACAATGGAGAAAAACCATTCCAATGTGAAGAGTGTGGAAAAAGATTTACTCAGAATTCACAACTTTATTCCCATCGCAGAGTTCACAGTGGAGTAAAGCCATACAAATGTGAGGAGTGTGGGAAGGGCTATAACAGTAAATTTAATCTCGACATGCACCAGAGGGTCCACACGGGAGAAAGACCTTATAATTGTAAGGAATGTGGGAAGAGCTTTAGCCGGGCCTCAAGTATTTTGAATCATCAGAGACTCCATAGTGGAGAAAAACCATTCAAATGTGAAGAGTGTGGGAAGAGATTTACTGAGAATTCAAAACTTCATTCCCATCAGAGAGTTCACACTGGGGAAAAGCCGTACAAATGTGAGGAGTGTGGAAAGTGTTTCAGATGGGCCTCAACTCACCTAACCCATCAGAGACTCCACAGCAGAGAGAAACCATTCAAATGTGAGGACTGTGGGAAGATCACTGTACACAGTTCATACCTTAAAGACCAGCAAAGAGACCACAGTGGGGAAAAACCATACAAATGTGAGGACTGTGAGAAGGGCTACAAGAGGCGCTTGAATCTTGATATGCTCTTGTCATTATTTTTAAATGATACGTAATTGTTCATATTCATGGGATGCATTGTGATATTTTGATACAAGTCTACAGTGTATAATAATCAACTCAGTATAATTAGCATATTTATCTCCTCAAATATTTATCATTTCTTTGTGTTGGAAAACCTTCAAAATCTGCATTTCAAGCTATTTGAAAATAAACACAAATTTGTTGTTAAATTACCTTGTAGTGCTGTAGAATGCCAGAACTTATTCCTCTGTCTACCTATACTTTTGTCTGTTAATCAATTTTAGCTGTTCCCCTATTTTTCCTTACCTCTAGTAAGCATGATTCTATTCTCCACTTTTATGAGGTCAGCTTCCATATATGAGCAACAACATGTATTTATCTTTCTGTGCCTGGCTTATATTGCTTAACATAGTGTCCTGTAAAGTTTTATCCACGTATCCACAAATGACAAGATTTTGTTCTTTTTCACAACTAAATGGTAATTGTGTATATCTGCCACATTTTCTTTCTTTATTCATCTGGCGGACCTTTAGTTTGATTCCATATCTTGGCCTATGTCTTGGCTATTGTCAATAGTGCTTCAATAAACATGGAAGTGCAGATGTTTCTTTAACATACTCATTTTCTTTCCTTTGTATATATACCCAGTAGTGGGATTGCTCGACCACTTTTATCTTTATATGCATTAGAGAGTACATATGGGACAGAAACCATGGAAGTGTGGATAGTATGGTGTATTGTTTGATCAGGCCTGAAGTCTTCAACTTCAGAGTGTCCACAGTGAAGAGAAAACTTTATGTGATGTGTGTTGCAAACTCTTCTTGTTAAGAAACATGATCTCATTTGAGTTTTCACATGGGAGAAACATTAAAAATGAGAGTCATGGGTTATGCACTTCACTTTGAGTTCATATTTTATAATTTATGACAGAATCCATCCTAGTGATAAATTTCATCTGGTTCTATTGGAGGAAAAACATTTGTTTAACTTAAAGTCTCTGATTCTAGCCATAAGGCACTATATCTAGTGGTCCTGGGACCACATAAGAGAACGTGTTCATACACGGTAAAGTAAGGGCTTCATTCAGAAGTTTGACAATTATAGTTGTTATTCAGGAGACAGGCTTTAGGATAAGGGTTTGCTCAGACATGTGCAAAACTCTAATGTTTGGCACTGCCAGAGTTGTCCACTAGAATGTAAGTTCCCTGAGGGCAGGATTTTTGTTTGCTGCAAAATCCCCACAATCTTACTATTGATTAGCACTTTGTAGGTATGTTCAGCACTTGGTTGTTAAATGAATCAAAAGGAGAAAATGAATGTGCACATCAGCATTCCATTTGGATGTGATATGTAAGAGATTGAGTTTGAGAAGGCCCTGAAGCCACAGGTAAGTACCCCTGAGGCCCATGGCGACCATTTCTTCTATACTACTTTCCAAATGAGTGAATGTGAAGATAAGTCATGAAATTGTTTTGTTTCAGCATCAAAAAGAAATGGAATGATCAAAAGTGAACATGCTGGGCGCAGTGGCTCACGCCTGTAATCCTAGCACTTTGGGAGGCCGAGGCGGGAGGATTGCTTGAGTTCAGGAGTTCGAGACCAGCCTGATTAAGAGCAAGACCCCCATCTCTACTATAAATAGAAAGAAATTAGCCAAACAACTAAAAATAGAAAAAATTAGCCAGGTGCGGTGGTGCGCGCCTGTAGTCTCAGCTACTCGGGAGGCTGAGGCAGGAGGATTGCTTGAACCCAGGAGTTTGAGGTTGCTGTGAGCTGGGCTAATGCCATGGCACTCTAGCCCAGGAAACAGAGTGAGACTCTGTCTCAAAAAAAAAAAAAGTGAACAGAACCAAAGGGATGATGTGGACACCATCTTTTGGACCATGGTATGCACTATAGGAGTCCCAGATGAAGAGGGAAAGGGACAGAGAACTTATTTAAAGAAATAAGGAGTGAAAACTTCTCAAATTTGAGGAACACATGGATCTGCGAATCCATGAAGTTGAATGAGCTTCAAATAGGATAAACCCACAGACACATTATAATCAAATTATTGCAAGCAGAAGACAAAGGAGAATCTTGAAAGCAGCAAGATGAAAGTGACTTGTCATGTATAAAGGATGCTGAATTTGAGCATCAGTATATTTCTCTGCAAACCTCTGAGGCCAGATGATGTAAAGTGCCAGAGGGAAAAGAATGTGTGTACTGAGAATTCTACATTGAGCAAAACTGTGCTTAAAAAAGAGATAAATACTTGCCCAGATAAACACCAACAAAATTCATTGCTGGTAGACAAGTTTTTCAAGAAGTGCTAAGTACTTCAAGTTGAAATGAAAGGATTTAGACAATAACTTGAAATCATATGAAAATATAATCATCTACAATAAGGGCAAGTGCATGATTGAATGTAAAACCCAGGACTGCTGTCATTTTGGTTTCTAACTCCACTCTGTCTTTTGTACAGTATATAAAAGACAAATGCATAAAAATGATTATAAGTCTGCTAATGGAATATGGAACTATATGGGAAGGTCTAATTTATGGTATCAGTAACATGAAGGGGGGGGAGCTGTGAAGGAGCAGGGTTTTGTATGTGATTGAAGTCTGTATCAATTTAAAACAAATCATTATGACTTTGGATGTTGTTAATACATGTAACCCCTATTGTAACCCTAAGGAAAATACCAGTGACACATACAAGAAGGGAAATAAGGGGTTTAAAATGTATCACTACATAAAATAATTCAACACAAAGGAACGTAGTAATGGAAGAAATGAGGGGCACAAAAGTAACAAGACTTATGGAAAACAAAATGGTAAATCCTTTTCTATGAGTGATTAGTTTAAGTGTAAATAAATCGAACTCCCCAATCAAAACACATGTATTGGCAAAATGATTGAAAAAAATATATATCCAAGTATGTTCTCTGCATGAGAGATTCATTGTGGATCTAATGGCAGGCATAGGTTGAAAGTGAAAGGATGGAAAAGATATTCCATGTGAATAGTAACCAAAGGGTGGCTATATGAATAACAGATAAATTAGGTATTAACTAAAAACTTCTTAGGCAAAAAAGATATATTCCTAATAGAGTCATTTCACCAAGAAGTTGAAACAATTTTAAGCATATACCCACCAAGCATCATATATTCTCCAAAATATAAGAAGTAAATACAGAATTGAAAAGAGAAACACATAGTTCTTTAATAATAATGCAAGACTTTTTTCCTCACTTTCAAGTGCAGAAGACAGCCAGGCAGAACATCAGTAAGGAAATAGATAATTTGAAGGAGATGAAACACCAATTCAACTTGATAGATACATATAAAACTCTTCACCCAACAACAGAAGACACATTTTCTCAAATGCACGGGGGACATTCCCCAGGATAGACCATATATTAGGCCACAAAAATCTTAATAAATGTGAAAGTTTGATACTATAAAAATACTTTTCCTAATTATCATCTAGATCAGAAAAAGAGATATCAATAGCAGCAGGAAAAGGGGAATGTTCCCAAATGTGTGGAAAGTAAACAACACACAAATTAACCAATAGGTCAGAATAAATCAGAAGTAAATTAGAAAATATCTGGGGACAAAAGTGATAATGAAAACAACACATGTCTAAACTATGATATGAGGCAAAAGAAGTGGGAAGAGGAAAATTTATACCTGTAAATGCTTACATTAAAAAAGAAGAAAGATCTTAGTTTTATGAACTAATTTTATACTCAGGAATTAGAACAAGAAACTGCACTGAAAGCCAGCAGACATAGGAAAATAATAAAGATTAAAGCAATAATAAATAAAATATCAAAAAACTTAGAGAAAGCCAAGTTAGGAGTTAGTTATTCTAAAAGGCTAATAAAAAATTTAAAAACTATCAATATGGACTAATAAATAATAAGAAAAAACTTCAGTAACTCAAATCAGAAACAAAAGTGGGGACATTACTGCTGATTTTGGAGAAATAAAAATGACTATGATAGAATACTATAAATTGCCAATAATTTGCACGACCTACATGAAATAGACAGAGTTCTTGAAACACATAACCTACCTAAGGTAAATCATGAAGAAAGAGAAAATCTGAGTAGATCTATAACTAGTAAGGAGATTGAATCACTCATCCAAAGACTCTCAAGAAAGAAAAGCCCAGGAGCAGGTGGCTGCACTGGTGAATGCTTCTAAGCATTTCAGGAACATTTGACACCATAAGTACTCCCAAAAATTCAAGAGGAGGGAACACATCATAGTTCCTTCTATGAGGCGGGCATTACTCTGATACCAAACTAGACAAAGCGTTACAAGAATATTATAGATCAATATCCCTTATGAAGACTGATGCAGGAATCCATAACAAAATACTATCAAAACAAATTCAGCAGCATATTAAAAGGTTCGTACACAACGACCAAATGGGTTTAACTTGCAATGCAAATATGGTGTGTTGTTCAACATGCAAACATCAGATCTGGGCATGGTGACATGCTTGTATTCTCAGCTAGTCATAAGGTTGAGAAAGGAGGACTACTTGAGCCCAGGAGTTCGAGGCTGCAGTGAGCTATAATCATACCACTGCACTCCAGTCTGGGTGACAGAGCAAGAGCACTTCTCTAAAAAATAAAAAACATGCAAAAATCAATGTCTTATATTATGTGAACAGACTGAAAGATATAAACCACATAATCATGTCAGTGAATGCAGAACACATCATGCAATAGATAAGTAAAGATCTTGAAGTCTTTGAAGAAAGAATTCTCTTATCTTTTTTGCTGAATTATTTCTTCTCTTGGGAGGCAGGTGTAAAAATGAGATGAAAACATTTATATTGAGATATTTAAAGAAAGAGGACTAAGATAGCCTTAACATAAAAAGATTTATGGCTGACGAATCAAGGAACAAGCTACAAGTACATTAATCAAGAATAAGACTCTAAAATCTTGAAGGAATTAACTTCTGGTTCTTAAAGCAAGGGGTTTAGTTGTCACAAAAGAAATGAAAAATTCACAAAAAATATAATAATGGCTCTTGAAAATATACAAAGATGTTCTATTTTATTTACAAAACATGAAATACAACTTAAAACTACATTTAGATACCAAATATTATCATTAGATTGGTCAAACGTAATTCCTCAAAGGTTGTGTCCCTTTGCTTGTTCTCTTTTAAAGAATACTGTCACATGGCAGGCATTTAGACTTTAGGAAGTCATGTCTATAAGTTACCAAGCAAAAAGTCTCACTTGTAGATGCACACTAAAGCCAATAAAATGGCACCAGGTTTTCTAGAAAAGAAAACCTTTTATTGGAAGCCCACCAACAAGGAGATAGGAGTGTAGCTCAAATCTGTCTCCTTGTGCAGGATTTAAGACAGTAATTTTATTAGAAAATTTTAGAGATTGGTTTCTGGGATGAACTGGTAATTGGTGGAGGGAAAGAAGAGATATGGAAAGTCCTTAGGCATGGGCTAAGGACATGTCTCTTCGTGGGTCATGTGTGCAAATTTGAGGGGGATTAGTATGAAATGTGAACTAAAATAGAATCTTAAGCCCCTGCAGCTGACTGAATGGACCCCTCTTGACTAAAGGGATCCCAGAAATATCCAAAAGCTGAGTTGATGGACAAGATAAAGGTCAGACATGCCTCTAGCTTGTTCCCCTCCCTTCTTACAGGTACTATTTGTAAGTCATTAACTGGGCCTAAAGCTATACAAGACAAAGCCTAAGCCACACCTGCAGGTTATCAATTTACTTAACAGATCACTCGGGTCTGGGTGTATGTCCAGCAGCTTGTCTCTGAATAACAGACTTAAACATTCCAAGCCTTTAGGCAAGGCTTCATTACTTTAACTAATTACTTCAGAGAATCTTTAAACCCACCAATAATTTATAATCCCCTGCTTCCAGATGTCCTGCCTTTTGAGACCAAACCAATGCACGCCTTCCATGCATTGATTTATGACTTTACATGTAATTCCTGTCTCCCTAAAATGTATAACACCAAACTGTAACCCAACCACGGCAAGACCACTGCTCAAGGCTTCTTTGGTGTGGCTCTCTGGGCATTGTTGGCACATATTCAGCTCAGAATAAACTTGTTTAAATTATTTTACAGAGTTTGGGTTCTTTTCTGGTGACAGAAACATGCAGCAGAAATTTGGGCTGTGACAACAGCAATCTCATACGGTGTGGAGTCAAGTTGGCCATATTGGTTCCAACCAATTTCAGCCAGTATTATTTTACAAGCTCAGGGAGTTTCAGCATTTCAGTAAGTTGTTTCTTTTCTTATTTACCATCCTGCAAGCTCAAGAATTTCTGTTAGTCACTATTTTTTTTTTTAACTCTTTGGTGCACAGCTTCGTATTAAATATTTTCTTTTAGGGAC
The DNA here is from genome assembly GCA_008086735.1 of Cheirogaleus medius. Lineage (NCBI taxonomy): Eukaryota > Metazoa > Chordata > Mammalia > Primates > Cheirogaleidae > Cheirogaleus > Cheirogaleus medius. The sequence continues at coordinate 6,174,231 of VBSM01003212.1, forward strand.
TCAGGAGGAGCTAAGGACCTGACTCTGAGTTTGAACAGTCCACATTATTGACCAAGTGCTCTGAACTGACGGATTAGTTCCACTTGGGCACTGCGGTAAGTGTAGTTAAGGAGCTGCATGTGATCGTGACACTTCCACTGGAAGATGCGACTATTTACGTTTTCCCTTAGGCATTCAGAGGAGTGTATTTCAGAGGCTCTATGAGGTCGCAGTTCCTAACATTAAGGCTGAGGATCCGGGGAATTCTGGGAAATGTAGTCTAAATGGTCGGGGGGGGGGGGGTCGCGGTCACTTTCGCTCCGCACAGAGTCCGCGGAATTCTGGGAAGTGTAGTCCAGACGTTCTGCGGCATCCGGGGCTCTTCTGCTCCTTGAGTGTGAGATTACTATCGTTTTTGTCAAGGGTAGTTTGGGGGAGTTCCGCATCTTGCAGGCCTTTTCTGTATTCCCTGGATCTACGCCTTGGATCCTCATGGAACTGGTGATCGATTTAGGGGAAAAGGAATCATGGGGGAGAGTGGAGGTTTGGAGGTGCGAGGGCTGCAGTTTGCGATCTTAAAGTGGAGCCTTCTCGCTTTGGGGCTGTCCCATCTCGCCTGGTTTGAGGGTTTTCGTGACTCTGAACTCCGCCTCTCTCCACACCACTCGTGAGGCCAGTTCACAGTAATAACATTGGGGTGTTACTTAGTCTTCCTGTACTTGCCATTACTGTTTTTCAAAATGGGGGACATTAGGAACATCTTATTATAATAAATTTGTTTTGGTAATTGAATGAGGTAGTGACAATGAAAGCTTAAAACACTTGCTGTGACGTGATGCGTTACCATACTTCATTCCTTTTAATTTCCAAATTAGATTCCATTATATGGATATGCCACAATTTGTCTATCCATTTAGCCATAGAAGGACATTTTGGTTGTTTGTACTTTTGGGTTATTATGAATAATGCCGCTGTGAACATTCTCTTGCTAATTCACAATACACATCTGTGTCGGTGGGCAACATCCGAGGGCAACACCCTTTTGTGTGTTTTTCTGCCTTTTGTGGCACTTTCCAGGTACTGTTCTGCCTTGCCGCGAACTGCATAACTCGAGACTCTACTAATTCCCAGAAGTTGGATGAAAAATGACCACGTTCAAGGTGAGTAAGACTTGCCTCTCTTGCTGTTAAAATCCCACCTCAATACTCAGATTGTCACCTATTTTTCTCTGTGTTGGGAAGACTCAAGAACAACAGGTATTTGAGGACCTGTTGTTTTTAGTTCTTGTTTTCCTGCATTCGTTTTTTATGAACTAGGAAAAATAGGAAGAGTGGATACTTATTTTATTTGGCTAATTCCCTGTTCACAAATTAGCTGTTTTTAATCTTACACTCTTCTTTATGTACATTTATAACTGTATCAATGATACTCATCTAATTTAAATTATGCTCTTTTTATTTAATATTATATAATGTTCTTTTTTTATGGTTGTATTCTTTTTAACTACTTTCCCCTCACAGACACTAGAAGCTCAATTTTGAAAGGGTACTTTTTTTTTTTTTTTGAGACAGAGTCTCCTTCTTGCTCAGTGTTGGAGGTTTCTACACAGGAAAACTAGATTCTGTTTCCCCCATGCTTGAGTCGTGTCTTGTGTATATTTTATTTACTGGTCTTTTCTTCTTTATTTATGTTTTAAGGAGTTTGACCAAAATAGTAGGTAACCTTCATTAAAAATATCTGGTAACACCAGAAGATTTGCCAGTCACTTGTGTTCTGTTACTGCATTTATTCCTCTGAGCAGCTGGATGAGGCACTTCTCGTCATCATCTTCCTTTTACACATGCGAAATATGAGAAACGTGGTCAGCTTCAGACAGGAAACCAAGTGTCAAGAATGTTAGCTGTTCTGCTCAAGTGAAAGAGAGATAAGAAGAAAGAGAATTCTCGATGGAGGGGCCTGTGCCCAGTAGTGTAGGTGTCTGCAGTGCCCTGTTGAGTGATGACATCCACAGATGGTGCAGCTCTTCCCTGTCTGAACGTGGCCCGATTACAGGACGGGGGATGAACACAGAACATAAAGAACAACACAGACATACATAAAGACTTCACAGGACTCGAGTGCCCAATGCACCGGTCGCTTTATTTTTATACTCCCCAGACCCAGGGTTAGTTCCTTGTACATGAGCATCTGAGCATAGCAGCAATAACCATCAACTTTGGAATTGTATCACAAGGGAACAATTTCCCATGGTCTCAGACCTTGAAACGATTACTTGAGGCGCCAACACCGGACATAACTCAAAAATCAAGGCCAAAATAAGCAACAATAAACAATGCAGCCATCAGAAGAACTTCTTGTGCTCTCTCCCAGTCAGCGGCAGGCCCCCATGGTTGTGCCTGTCTTAGGTTGTCCCCCCCCCCCCGTGAGGGATCTTACCCGTCTTTGACTACCAACCATCTTACGGGGCCAGACCTTGGGAATGTTCTTCTTATCTTTATGGCCTCCAGACTCCCATCATGGGGGCCCACTGTATGGGAGCTGGGCAACATTTGCTTACGTGCCAAAACTCAGGCCTCTTGTTATGTCCCAAGGCAGTAACCATGTCTGAAGAAAATACTGGTTACCACTGCATCATGCAGCACACGTACATTACAGGCTATAGTGAATGATTAGTATAAGGCAGGTAATCGCCAGAATCAGCCCCCAACACCTGTCCCCACCTTGGGGTGACCACTTCTCTTCCTGATATGGCACCTCTTCAGGTGCACATAGAGCTTGAGATGCCCAAGGACCGCAATGACCACAATCATTACAGAAAATATTTAAATTCTTTATGGCAAAATATGCCTTATAAAATGTTACCAGAAAGTATAGCAACTTGGGGTAAAAATATATACGACTTTGATATCTAAAAAAGAAACGATCTAAAATAAGAATCTTATGTGTAGAATACAGAATAAAGAGAAAAAGTTAAAGGTATATGGATAACAGACATTAACAGGCAAGTTTAAAAGGAGAAGTAGAGATGGCCAATAAATATTTGAAAAGGCGATGGTATTATTTATACTCAAATAAGTGAGAATAATAAAATGAATTCTTTTTTTTTATTTCATCATATCATGGGGGTACAAATATTGTTAGGGTTACATACAGTGCCCCTACCACTCCTCCCCACCCCACATGCCAGAGCTTCAAGCAAGTCCAATCCCCATGAATTCTTCTTCTTAAGCAGATTACCTGGGAAAATTGGTAACTTACTCTTGGCTGTGCAAAGATAAATCAGAGAACATGTATCCTCTTGAAAGATCACAGAGTTTGGTGAAAAATTGAGAAGATATGACAGTATATGATTGTCGTGGCCCGATTACAGGATGGGGGAGGAACACAGAACATAAAGAACGACACAGACACACATAAAGACTTCACATGACTCAAGTGCCCAATGCACCGGTCGCTTTATTTTTATACCCCCCAGACCCATCATGCATCATGCATCATGCAGCACACGTACATTACAGGCTATAGTGAATGATTAGTATAAGGCAGGCAATCGCCAGAATCAGCCCCCTACATATGATCACAATTTAAACATGCTTATTTTTTGACATTTTAATTTTTGATTTGAAAATATTTTAACTAATCAAAGAGGAGGGTAAGATCTACATAAAGTTTTCTTTACAGGATTGGTATTGTTGAATAATATGTTAAATTATTATATTTAGAGCAGGTAAAAATAGATAATTCTTTGGAATACTACAGAGACATGAAATGAGAATACTACAGAGACATGTCTGACATTCCATCACAGAGAGTGCCTGTCCTCACCCACTGACAGCAGGTTCCTGAAGTTCTCCAGCATCACATCTCGGTACAGCTCCCTCTGGGCAGGGTACAGCAGCCCCAGCTCCTCTGCAGTGAAGACCATAGCCACGTCCTTGAACGTCACTGCCTCCTACAACATCCAACATATGCAACCTCAATCTCATGACCAGTGATTAATGGGAGAGGGGTGGCCCTGAGCGGGCAGAGAGGTGGGAAGTTGCTCTGGATGTTGAGAGACGTAGGTCAACTTACAGATTTTCCACTCATTCTGTGTAGATCCTGACAATGACACACACTGATTTTCCTGGGCTCCCCAAGAAGTGCATTCTACAGAGACATGGAATACTACAGAGACATGAAATGAGATAGAATAGATCACAACAATGCTAATAATAAAAATAACGAATGCTTATTAAGTACTCAATCAGGACCTCATAATTTTCCCAATGCTATATATACACACTGCTTTAATTGCTAAAAAAAAAACTCATGTGAAAATCATTAGAGTAGAAAGTAATGCATTTAGGCCAGCTTATCAAAGATCTCATGACTGGGAACTGACAGAGACGTAGCATGGGCTCAAAGGCATGCTGGCTCTAGATCGTGACATTGAATGCTGCAATTAATGCATATAGTTTGTGCCTTGAGAATACAGAGCACGTGCTATATAGCTGTCCCACACAGTTCGCCATAAACCTTTTAGCTTGGCAGATATTAATAAAAAGTGTAGCATCCAGGTTTATAGTACTACAGTGGAGGACAGTGGGCATTATCAAACAGTGTTGGCAGTGAATTGCTATATATTGCTGGGGCAATTGTCAAGATTCATTAAAACCTAAATATGTGTATCCCAGGGTGCAGCATTTAGAGTCCCTAGAGGGTTACTTACAGGTAGGCTCAATGAGCGCACAAAGTAGAAGTAAAGGACTTCCCTCTCATCATTGCACTTCTTGGGGAGCTCAGGAAAATCAGTGTGTGTCATTGTCAGGATCTACACAGAATGAGTGGAAAATCTGTAAGTTGACCTACATCTCTCAACATCCAGAGCAACTTCCCACCTCTCTGCCCGCTCAGGGCCACCCCTCTCCCATTAATCACTGGTCACGAGATTGAGGTTGCATATGTTGGATGTTGTAGGAGGCAGTGACGTTCAAGGACGTGGCTATGGTCTTCACTGCGGAGGAGCTGGGGCTGCTGTACCCTGCCCAGAGGGAGCTGTACCGAGATGTGATGGTGGAGAACTTCAGGAACCTGCTGTCAGTGGGTGAGGACAGGCACTCTCTGTGATGGAAAGTCAGGCCGCAGGAGTGACTTTGTATCTTAGGTTATTCCAGTTTGAGTGTGCAATGGGGACCTAAATTTCCAGTAAATTTTACCTAGAATGTGCTGGGATTAAGCATGTGATTTTGCATGTTCACAGGGCATGAACCATTCCACCGAGATACTTTCCACTTCATAAAAGAAGAAAAGTTTTGGATGATGAAGACATCAACCCATAGAGAAGGGAATTCAGGTATGAACCAAACAACTGTGCATCTTTGTATGTGACTCCCCCATCTGTTTAACTCTATTGCCCTGGTCCATATTGCCAAACCTCTTTCCTGTTGGTTGCCCTGCTCTCACCCTTCCCAGCCTGGCATCTGCTCTCCTCATAGCAGCCAGGTGATTCTTAGGAACTGTAAGTCAGATTGCCCTTCCTGGGCTCAACAGCCCTTTTGGCTTCTTATTTTTATTAAAGTTATGATCTCTTTACTTGGCTTTTAGAGACCCTGTGCTCTGCCATTCCTTCTCCACTGCCTTTCTGACTATACCTCCTGTCCTCTGTCTTGCTGTCTTTTCCCGACACATTGTGTGTGTGGGTCTCCCACCATGGGAGAACAATGCCTCATGGTAAGTTCTAAGCATTCTTTTTTGTTTTCATCTCTGCCAATCTGTTAGGGGAAAATGACAGTGGTCTTTTTTTTTTTTTTTTTGGAGATAGAGTCTTCCTCTGTTGCCCAGGCTGGAGTGCAGTGGTGTGATCATAGCTCAGTGGAGCTTAGAACTCCTGGGCTCAAGCGATCTTCCTGCATCAGCCTCCTAAATACCTGGGGCTATAGGTGCAGGCCACCACCCCCAGCTAGCATTCTTGATCACACTGATTTACATGCCTTCCCTATGCCTTATCCTGGAGCTCTCTGTAGGGGGCATATTTAGTTTTGAGAAGAAATCTTTGTTGAATGAGGATTCTGATGTCTATTTCTGAGACAGCTCCCCTATATTAGGGGGAAAAAATCTCAATTTTGTGATGTCTCAATCAATAATCACCTGTCTAGCTACCTTTCCTTTGAAACATTTACCCATGTTTTCCACAGTCTAATGCATATTACTGCCCCCAAGTTTCTCACTTCTTCTCATATTGGGGGAAGAATAAAGAGGGTGACAAGTCATGCAACCAAACATTGCCTATATTTCTGGTCATCTTTCTTGAAAAATGTGCAAATTTCTGCAGCTTTATTTGATACAGATTTAATTGTTAAATACATTAATGAATATGGATTTTACATCATTTTCTTTCATTTTTATAAAGACCTAGTGCTGTTTTTGGACTGGTGAACTTTATTACCTGGAAGTAATTGGGAAACTGCCCTCTCAAAATAAAAACATCCTGAAAGCTACTCTCCCATCTCCCTGAAAGCTTCTTATTTATAAGTTATAGTATATTAACCAACAGGTACACCCCTACCTAGTAATATTTTCCAAGATTCTACCTTTGGAAATTATCTTTCCATCAGAAAAATTTACTTAATTTAGGACTTGGTGATATCCTGACTATAGTTTTCAAAGTTTTATGAGCATATGCTATAGTATAAACACCTCTTAAATCATCACCAGGACAAAAATTTTTCTTTTGTGTAGATATATATGGGAGAATTTGGTAGGCATATCATGTAATGACACCTTTAGAAACTGCTTGTCATGATGCTGTGATAGTTTCTATTCGAGTTGTTCTTTCTCAGTGCTTTTTAGGTTTTAAATTCATTTTACAGCTCACTAATGGTTTGTAGTCTTTAGTATTAAAATGGATATAAAGGCCTATTTGTTTATATTGTATAATTTCTGCACTCTTTTTTCTTTCTTTCTTTTTTTTTTACTTATATTTTATATTTTTAATTTTTTTTCTTACCTGTTTCCCCATTCAGGAATATTTTTTTTCTTTTCTTTTTCTTCTGCAATCAGTTCTCTCAAATGCACTCTGTTTTTAATGAGACAGTTCAATAACCTGACATGGAACTAACCAGGTCATACTCTTCAGCCATTCTTTTCATCTCAAGTGATTCTTGTCACCTTTCATTGTCTCATCAGGAGCATCCTCCTTCATATTACTCTGTCTGGTCCAGCCTTTCATAGTCCCATAAAACTGCAGTATTTTCTCCCTTTTCCATTTTGGAGAACCAAAGCATTATTTATATCAACACAGAAATATAAGATTAAGAATACATGTTATGCAAAATTCTTAAGCAAGAGCCCTCTGAATATGTGGATATAAATACTGCTAGGTATTTGATATTTAGTAGTGTAAAGAGTTTAATTATCTGCAAGGTTTAGAGGTACAGTTTAACAGAAGACTGCTCTCCCTTCATGCCAATTGCAATGTTCAGTAATTCACTACAAAGACTAGTAGAACTCACTGAATGCTTTTATACTCACAGAGATATTATAGGGGGAAAATGTGCATTACAGTTAGTAGAAGAATCAAATAACACTCTAGGGAAGTACCAAATGAGGACTTTCCATTGTATTCTCACGTTAGGGTCAGCATGTGTTACATTCCCAAGATGAAGGTGTGTTATTACAATATGGACTAATATTCTAATATCGGATGAGAGAAGCTTACCTGAATACTGCTATACAGAGTAATTGTTGGGGACCCATTTACATAGCCATTATTGATTGACTGATTTCTCATGTGGGTAATCTTATTCTCCAGGTTGACTGATTTCCTCGTGACCTAAAGCCCCACCTTAAATCACATTGTCGGTCTTTCTGATGTGGTGAGCACCACATACTTCCAAAGGTGTGGTGAGGGACAATCCTAATTCATAGTATGAGACTACCCAGAGTGACCAACTACCTCCAGACAAACAAAGATACTCTCCTCAGGTATGAAATTTCAAGAGCCTACAGATTACCTCTCAGATGTTGAGGATAACACCCAGACCTCTTTTTGAATTAGGTTAATTTCTTCAATTAATAAGGTTACATACACAACATAAACTAAAATATATAAAGTATTGATCATGTTATTGTTTCTCCTTAAAGTTCCTTTTGGTTCATATTTCATTATGTACATAGCTTATTAGGTACATAATTTACCATACAAGGCTTTATTTCTACCAAGTATTTCACATAGGAGATGTAGTATGGTTCTGAATTGGTCTCATGCAGTGTAGAGTGACCATGTTATCCTTGAAAAACACAAAGTGAACATACCTTGTATTCATAAAAGTTTCATGCCATGTCCTAACTGGAAATCTTGGTAATACTGAATAAAGGCTTCACTTGTCCATATCTCTTAATTCTATATTCTTATAGGAGACAAAATCCAAACTGAGATAGAGACTATTCCAGAAGCAGGATCACATGAAGAGTTTTCCTGCCAGCAAATCTTGGAACAAATAGCAAGTAACTTAACCAGGTCTCAGGTCTCCACACAAGATGATATGCCCTGCCAGGTTGAAACAGAACTATCCATTATTCACAAAGGACAGAAACCTTACCTGGGTCATGAGAGTAAACAGTCCTTAAGTGATATCTCAATCTTTGATCTTCATCAACAATTACACTCAAGAAAGAAGTCTTATACATGTAATGATTGTGGAAAAAGCTTCTGTTATAGCTCAGTTCTTCAGATTCATCAGAGAATTCACAAGGGAGAGAAACTCTATAAGTGTAATGTGTGTGATAAGGAATTCAGCCAAAGGTCACATCTGCAAACTCATTAGAGAGTCCACACTGGAGAGAAACCATCCAAATGTGAGCAGTGTGGGAAAGGCTTCAGTCGTAGATCAGGACTTTATGTTCATCGCACATTGCACACAGGAGAGAAACCTTATGATTGTGAGGAATGTAGGAGGGGCTTCATTCATGATTCTCAGCTTCAGGAACATCAGAGAATCCATACTGGGGAGAAACCATTCAAATGTGATATATATTATAAAAGCTTCCACAATAGATCATATCTTACTAGACATTCCATGGTTCACATGCAAGAGGAACCATTCAGATGTGATACATGTGGTAAGAGCTTTGGTCAGAGATCAGCTCTTAATAATCACTGTGTAGTCCACACTGGAGAGAAATGGTACAAATGTGAGGAGTGTGGAAAAGGCTTCATTTATATGCGAGATATTCATAGACATCAGATGGACCACACAGGGGACAAAGCATATAATTGCAAAGAATGTGGGAAGAGTTTCAGATGGGCCTCAAGTCTTTCAAGACATCATCAGCATGTGCACAGTGGAGAAACATCTTTCAAATGTGAAGAATGTGAGAAAAGGTTTACTCAGAATTCACAAGTTTATACTCATTGTAGAGTCCACAGTGGAGACACACTTTTCAGATGTGATGAATGTGGGAAGGGATTTTACACAAACTCAGAGTGGTCTTCCAATCAGAGAGCCCAGAGTGGAGAAAAGCCATACAAATGTGAGGAGTGTGGAAAGAATTACAAAAGCAGGTGGTATCTTCACTTTCATCAGAGAGTCCACAGAGGAGAGAAACTCTATAAATATATAGAATGTGGGAAGAGCTTTGGCTGGGCCTCAAGTCTTTTGAATCATCAGAGACTCCATAGTGGAGAAAAACCATTCAAACGTGAAGAATGTGGGAAAAGGTTTACTCAGAGTCCACAAGTTTATATTCATCATCGTAGAGTCCACAGTGGAGAAAAATGATTCAAATGTGAAGATTGTGGGAAGAGATTTACTGAGAGGTCACATTCCTCCACAGCAGAGAGAAACCATTCAAATGTGAGGACTGTGGGAAGGGCTACAAGAGGTGCTTGAATCTTGATATGCTCTTGTCATTATTTTTAAATGATACGTAATTGTTCATGTTCATGGGATGCATTGTGATATTTTGATACAAGTCTACAGTGTATAATGATCAAATCAGTGTAATTAGCATATTTATCTCCTCAAACATTTATCATTTCTTTGTGTTGGAAACCTTCAAAATCTGCATTTTGAACTATTTGAAAATAAACACAAATTTGTTTTTAAATCACCTTATAGTGCTGTAGAATGCCAGAACTTATTCCTCTATCTAGCTATACTTTTGTATCTGTTAATCAATTTTGGCTGTTCCCTCATCCTTCCCTGCTTCTAGTAACCACTATTCTATTCTCCACTTTTATGAGGTCAACTTTTTCAGCTTCCATATATGAATGAGAGCACGTATTTATCTTTCTGTGCCTGGCTTATATCATTTAATATAATGTCCTCCAAAACTTATGCACATTGCTGCAAATGACAAGATTTTGTTCTTTTTCACGACTAAATGGTAATTGTGTATATATGCCATGTTTTCTTTATTTATTCATCTGGTGGACCTTTAGTTTGATTCCATATCTTGGCCTATGTCTTGGCTATTGTGAATAGTGCTTCATTAAACATGGGAGTACAGATATCTCTTTAACATACTCATTTTCTTTCCTTTGTAAATATACCCAGTAGTGGGATTGCTGGATCACTAAAATCTTTATTATGCATTAGAGGGTCCATATGGGAGAGAAACCATGGAAGTGTGGATAGTGTATCAGGCCTGAAGTCTTCAACATCAGAGTGTCCACACTGAAGAGAAAACTAAATAATGTCATGTGTGTGGTTAAACTCTTCACCACTTCTTAACATCCACGATCTTGTCCGAGTGCTCATATGGGAGAAACATTAATTAAAAATGGGAATCATTGGCCAGGCGCGGTGGCTCACACCTGTAATCCTAGCACTT
>VBSM01003212.1:6191509-6223660 GCA_008086735.1 Cheirogaleus medius
AGCAGTGTAAGAGAGTTCCTGTCTCTCCACATCCTCGCCAGCATTTGTTGTTTGCAAAATACTCATTCTCCATCGTCTGACACCAACTTACATGTTTATCTTTTTGATGACAATGTCTCACTCTGTTTCCTAAACTAGAGTACAGTGGCATTATCACAGCTCACTGAAACCTCAAACACCTGGGCAGATCCTCCTGCCTCAGCCTCTCAAGTAGCTGGTACTACAGGCATGTGTTACCGTGGTGCTCGGCTAATTTTTCTGTTTTTTTGTAGCGATAAGGTCTCACTATGTTGCCAAGGCTGGTCTTGAACTTTTGGCCTCCCAAAGTGCTGGGGATATAGGCATGAGCCACCATGCCTGGCTGGTAATATAGTATTAACAGCCTTTCTTGCTGTTAAAATTTTATCTCATTACTCCAATTGTCACATATTTTTCTCTGTCTTGGGAAGACTTGAAGAGAGCAACAGGCATTTGAGGACCTGTTTTATGCCAGGGTCTGTCTTTGTCCCTTTTGAGTTTACTTAGTTTTTAGATTTTGTTTGTTTTATTATTACAGTTGGCACTCAGCATTTCTCCAGGGAAATAGCACATTTTCTCCCTGGCCCCCTCCTCGGGGGACCTCTTCTCTTCCTTATGTGGCACTTCCTCAGGTGCACAGGGACAGCAGTTAGCATGGTCATTATATAAAATCTTTAAATTCCTTTATGACAAAAGATATCTTACAGAGAATTACCAGAAAAAATAACAAGTTGGGGCAAAAATATTTAGTACACAGATGCCCCCAAAAAGACAAAATCCATAATAGGAATCTTATGCATGGTGTAAAGAAAAAATCCCAAGCGATGTGAATAAAGAACGTGAAGAGGCAAGTGAAGAAAGGAAAAATAGAGATGGCCAGTAAATGTTGATATTCATTTATAATCCAGTGAGAATGATAAAAGGAATCGTTCTTCCTAATCAGATTGCCAAATTGGAAAATTTACAACCTGCTTTTGGCCATCATGTAGAGAAACACAGTGCTTATATTCTCTCTTTTTTTTGAGACAGAGTCTCACTCTGTTGCCTGGGCTAGAGTGCCATGGCGTCAGCCTAGCTCACAGCAACCTCAAACTCCTGGGCTCAAGCAATCCTACTGCCTCAGCCTCCCGAGTAGCTGGGACTACAGGCATGTGCCACCATGCCCGGCTAATTTTTTTCTATATATTTTTAGTTGGCCAATTAATTTCTTTTTATTTTTTTATTAGAGATGGGGTTTAACTCCTGCTCAGGCTGGTTTTGAACTCCTGACCTTGAGCAATCCTCCCGGCCTCCCAGAGTGCTAGGATTACAGGCGTGAGCCACCGCGCCCTGCCTCACAGTGCTTATGTTCTCTTGAAAGATTGTAGAGGTAGGAAGAAAGTCGAGAAGGAAATCTGCCATTTTAGGATCATAATTTTAAATGTGCTTGTTTTTTGATTTTTATTTATTTATTTTTTTTATATTATTTACTTTTTTTTTTTTATTCCCCGTCACCCGTGGTCACCATGGTAGGCACGGCGACTACCATCAAGACCTTCAGAGTTATTGTTTTTTGATCTTTAAATTTTCATTTGCAATTACTTTAAATGGACATTAAGATCTACATAAAATGTTCTGTGTAGGGTTGGTTGTAATGAGAAAAAGATGTAAAATTAAATATTCATTATTTAAAACAGGTAAATATAGATCATCAGTTCCCTTGAATAATGTGCAGTCATGAAATGAGATGAAATAGATAATGATGATAATAATAATAAATGACAGCTAATGTTTGTCACACACTTAGTCTGTGCCACACACTATTCCAAATGCTATACGAGGTATATAGTCCCTTGTTCAGTCTTTGAAAGCGCTCTGTCATTTAAGAACTGTTATCCCAGGATCAAAGTAGGTGAACTTGTCCAAGGTCACAGCTTTGAAGGGAGAGACCCTTGCAGTGTGCTCTGAGGCATGATAACTGCAGATTATGACACTGAATGCTGCAGTTAATGGTGCTGGTGTGTGCCTTGAGTGTACAGAAGACAAACTAGCATGGCTGTTCCAGATGTGTTACCAAAAGCTTGTTAGTTTGGCAGACTTTAATGAAAAGTGCTCACATCCAGGGTTCCTGTGTGAGAGAGGAGGGAGGTGGGTGTTATCAAGTACATTGGTACTAAATTGCTAAATGTTTCTGGGACAATTGGTACTATTTGCCAAAAAGTAAAACATGTGTAGCCTTAGATGCATCATTTAGAGTTCTAGATGATTACTTATAAATAGACCTGGTGAGGGCACAAAGTAAAAGAACAAGGATTGTTGTCATTGCTGTAGTTTTTGTAAGGCTGAGGAAAATCAGTATGTGGCATTGGCAAGACAGGAGGAGAAGGAATGGGAAATCTACAAATTGATTTAAGTCCCTTAACATTCTCTCCACTTTCTCCATGCTGTTTCTTTTCAAGTGGCCATTGATAATAAGATTGAAGTTAGGTGTGCTTGATGTTATAGGAGGCAGTGACGTTCAAGGACGTGGCTGTGATCTTCACCAAGGAGGAGCTGGGGCTGCTGGACCCTGTCCAGAGGAGGCTGTACCGAGATGTGATGCTGGAGAACTTCAGGAACCTGCTCTCAGTAGGTGCGGACATGAGCCTTCTGACACTAAATGTCAGCCCCCTGGAGTTACTCTGTGGTCTCTGGAAGTCTAGAATTAGTCACCCACATTTGCGGACCTGACTTTCCTATTAACAGTTTTTAATGAAATAAAATAAGGTAGAAAATGCCAGAGTTTGTTAGGAGGACTGGAATACGTTGTAGCAAAAACTCTGGCCAATTGCGTGAGTGGTGTGACAACCAGCGGGAGGAGATTTAATGAAATCAACATTGGTTAGAAATAGGTTTTTGTCATATATATTTATGCATTTGTGTTTGAGTCTTGAAATACTAACATCTCTTTAATAGATCATCCTAAAAATGTTTGAAAAACACTGCTTCTGATTAATTGATCAGTGTGCAATAGGAATTCAAATTTCCAGTAAGTTGTATTAATACTTTTAGTGTGTTTTACATATGTGACTTTGCATGTTCATAGGACATCACCCCTTCAAGCATGATGTATTCTACTTAGAAAAGGAAAAAAGACTTGATACAGTGAAGGCAGCAACCCAAAGAAAAGAGAAATCGGGTAAGAACCAAGTGGCTGGGAGTCCTTGTCTATGTTTCTTTATCTTTTGCACTGCTGCCATCATCTAGTCCAAATCGCCAAACTTCTTTCCTGGATTATTGCAACAGCATTTGTACTGGGTGCCCTGCTTCCACCCTTAATAGTATAAAGTCTGTTCTCCTACAGGCTGTTTCCATTTGTGGCCAAAGTGATCCTTTGGAAATGTAAGTCAAATTGCCATTCCTCTGCTCAAAACCCTTTATGGCTTTTTATTTCTCTTGAAGAATCTTAAAAGTAGCTTCTAGAGTCCTACATGGTCTGCTCCTCATCCCCCACTGCCTGTCTGACCACAGCTCCTATCTTCTCCCTCTTGCTCAGTCTTTTCCATCCATATTGTCCTCCCTACTGTTTCTCAGACCTGCTAAGGACACAGTATTTCCTATTGCCGCCATAACAAATTACCACACACTTAAGCAGATTAAACAACAAAAATGTATTATCTTTTGGTTATTTACAGTTGAAGTTCAACGTGAGTCTCACTGAGCTGAAATTAAGCTGTCAGCAGGTCTGCATTCCTTCCTGGAGGCTCTAGGGGAGGAGAATATGTATCTTTACCTTTTCAGCTTCTAGGGGCTGCCAAATTTCTTAGCTTGTGGCCCCTCCCTCTATCTTCACAGCCAACTCCATTGCTTCTCTGATCATCTTCTATAGTCACATTTCCCTCTTACTCTCACTTTTGTGTCCCTTTTCCACTTATATGGACCCTTTTGATTATATTGGGCCCACCTGGATAATATAGGATAGTCTTCTATTTTTAGGTCAGCTGATTTGCAACTTTAATTCCCTCTGCAACTTTACCCTTTGTCATGACATAGTCTTAGGCTGACATAGTCTTAGGCTCCAAGAATTAGAACACAGATTCTCTGGGGGACAGTTATTCTCCTTTTTAAAGACATTTCTGCCTCAAAGCCCTTATTTGCTCTTCTCTCTGCCTGGAAAACTCAACTAAAATCCTCTTGGTCCCTCCCTTACTTCATGGTGGTCTCTCTGCCCTGTCTTATATTGTGTCCCATAGGCTTTTGTTTACTTCAATGTCACCTCTTTCTCCCCACTGGAAGGTTATCTCCAAAATTGGAAGAATTTTGTCTGTTTTGTTTATTGCTCTAACTTCAGTGCCTAGAACAATCCAGGTATCTAAATATTTGTTGGCATAATGAATGTGTTAATGGATGGGCAGGACCTCCCTGTCTCTAGGAGTCTTGAGATAAGATAGGTCTTGCACAAACCAGAGTAAATGAAGTATGTTGCAGAACATTATTTATTTTCTGACAGCTGTATATATAATTTCTTCTTCCTTAGGTGCCCTTGGTATGAATGTGTATTTGAGTGCGTGCACTTGATCCATATTCCATAGAACCTTGTAAGCATGTGGTTGTGACCACACTAAGTAACTGGCCTTCCCAGTGGCTTTCCTGGAGCCTTCCATGGGAAGTATATTCATTTCTGGGAAGGAATACTTTTTGAATAAGGATTCTGATGTATACTCCTGAAAACAGCTCCCCTACACAAGGAAGATTTCTATTTCCTACAATAACCAGGTTGCAAACTGCTTTCCCTTAAATGATGTACCCATCTGTAGCCCTTTTGCTTCTTCCAAAGTACCCATCCTCATCACCACCCACAGGTTTCTCCTTTTCTGTGCTACAGTTGGAAGATTTAAGATTTGAGTGGCACAAGTCACACAGCTTAACATTGCCTATATCTTAGCTTCAAAAATATGTTGTGGGCTGGGAGCGGCGGCTCATGCCTGTAATTCCAGCACTTTGGGAGGCTGAGGTGGGAGGATGGCTTGAAGCCAGGAGTTTGAGACCAGCCTGGGCAACATAATGAGACCCTGTCTCTACAAAAAATTTTAAAAATTAGCTGAGCATGGGGGCACATGCCTGTGGTCCCAGCTACTCAGAAGGATGGGGCAGGAGGATTGCTTGAGCCCAGGAATCCAAGGTTATGGTGGCTATGATTGGACCACTGCACTGCAGCCTAGGTAAAAGAGCAAGACCCTGTCTCTAAAAAAATAAATAAAATTAAAAATAAAACAAAATGAAAATATGTTGTGCTTTTATTTCCTACAAATTTAATCATTAAGCAAATGTTAAAGAATATAGATAACATACAATTTTTCCCTTATTTTTATAAAGACCTGGGTTTTATTTTCAATGAGTTGACATTATAAACTGAGAAAAATCAGAAAACTTCCCACTCAAAATTGTCATATCTTCAGAGAAACTCGCTGTCCCCCTCAAAAAACTATTTTTAAGGGTTGGTTTGTTAGATATAACCATTAACTACAGTATCCACCAGCAGGTACAAACTCACCTATTAGTATTTTTCCAAGGTGTCACCCTTGGAAATTATCTTTACATTTCAAACAATTTGTTTAATTAAGGATTGAAAACCTTCTAGAACAAAAGTTTTCAAGCTCTTTTGAACATGAGCCATATTAAGAAATGCATCTTTCATTCTAACCAGAACAATGAAAGAAACATTTTGCATGTAGATTGATATGCATGGCTTTAGTAGGCATTTCACATAGTAGGCACTTCTTTTATGCTACTCCTCTGATAGTTTCTATCCTAGTTTTTTTTCTGAATGCTTTTTATAAGATTTTAAACTGTAGCTCACTAAAAGGCTATAGTTTTCAATTTGAAAAACTGTTGTGAAAGGCCAATTTATTTATATCCAGAGCTTCAGAAGGCCCTCTTGCTTTCTTTTCATCCCAAGTGCTTCTTGCCACCTTTGTTTTTTTCATGAACATCACCCTTGGTGTACCTCTATCTCTCATACAGCCTTTCAGCTTCCCCACAAAATTATAGTTTTCTGTCCTTTTTCTATTTCAAATAACTTACTTGGAAAAGATATTTTCCTCCTAGGACTTGGTTTTCACTGTCACAAAAAAGTCAAAGTGGGGCTCATTTAGTTGACATGCATTTTTTGGGCACTCAGTATGACAGGCACAGTTCTGGACAATGGTTATAAAGTAGGAAAGTGTAAAATGTGTATAATGTCCAAATTGTAAAATGTTTCCCTCGATGCTGCTTTGTGATAGAAAAGACATAGATTAAACAATCAATGACTTAGAGTGTCAGATGGTAAAAAGTGCTGTGAAGAACATAAACAGGTTCAAATTAACAGAGGTGAATTGAGTGAGGACAGGATTTATCATTGTTCATTTTCATTTTCTATGACATCGTTTTGAATTAGGTGAGGACAGGATTTATCATTTTTCCTTGGGTGGTAAAGAAGGCCTCACTGGTGAGCTGCCATTGAACAGGGATCTATAAGATATGAGGAGTCATCTGTGTCACTATCTGGGAAGAGTTCCTGTCCAAATATAACTCATGTAGGATTGGCTTTTAGAGTTCCACTGTGACTTCATCTTTTCCTTCTCCCAGGCTCTGTCTCAGTTGTAAAAGATTAGCTTCTACTTTTTTACTTTTTTTTCTTCTGAAGGTTTGAATTACTGTCAGATTTTAGAATAATATGTTATTAGTTCAACATTCACTTTTGTCCTCCTGAAGGAAACTTGCTGACAGGACCTAAAGATCCACTTTCTGCTTATATGCTCTATTTTAGTCAGTATGTGGTTAGATATTTGCTCCCAACGTGCAAGATGCATTAAACATTACAGTCACCTAGACACTGAAGTAACTTTCCAATAAAATGACCCAAGGCAGAGTTTATTGTTTATTGAATGTCTGCTGAAACAAAGGAGGAAGCCGCTTTTAAATGATTATTCCTACTTGGAGGGGAATAAGTTTTTCCCCTATAAAAATTTCCTCAGAAGTATTTTCTAAATTTTAATGGAAGAGTTTCTTGAAAATTATAAGGAGGAAGAAGAAAAGTAGGTCTTGCTGTCTCAGGGGTGGTAGAGGTGGAGGAAAATCCACGTATAAGTGGACAACACCCAGTTCAAACCTATGTTGTTCGAGGGTCAACTGTACTGTGAATTTGTAAATATAAATATTTCAGGGTATTTAATAATTTGAATATGTAACATGAATCCAAAGTGTTCCACTACAAAGTATTTGATTATATTTTGCTTTTCCTTAAAATTCTTCTTGATTTATATTTCATCATCTATGTGAGTTTTATGTTTACATAATTTACTATCCAGGATTCTACACTGACTTTGAAATTCAGTAGAAATGGTAGTAGTTTAACAATTTGTATCATATTATCAACTTTTAAAATTCAGTCTTTGACTTCTAACTTGTACCTCACATATGATACTTGGTATCATCTAAATAGATCTCATTAATGCCTAGTGGATAGCAGCCAACTAAACCGCCTCTTGGTTTCTTTACTTATGCAAACCAGAGACCATGATACACAGTGGAAAAGGCAAATGGACCTTCTGGATTTGTTAAAATCTCATGCTCTCTCCTAAGTATGAAATCTTGAAAACGTTGAACAGAGCCTTCAGTTGTCCACATCTCTGAATTCTCTGTCCTTACAGCAGACAAGATCCAAAGTGAGATGGAGACTATTCCAGAAGCAGGACCACATGAAGAGCTTTCCTGTGGGCAAATCTGGCAACAAATTGCAAGTGATTTAGGCAGGTGTCAAGACTTCATGATAAATAGTTCACAGTTTCCCACCCAAGGTGATTTGTCCTGCCAGGTTGGGGCAGAACTATCTATAACTCACACAGTACAGAAACCTCACCAGTGTAATGAATGTCAAAAATCCTTCAGTGATGTCTCCAGCTTTGATATTCATCAACAGTTACATGCAAGAGAGAAGTCTCATACATGTGATGAGTGTGGAAAAAGCTTCTGTTATAGCTCAGCTCTTCGTATTCATCAGAGAGTTCACATGGGAGAGAAACGTTATAAGTGTGATGTGTGTGGTAAAGAATTCAGTCAGAACTCACATCTTCAAACTCATCATAGAGTCCACACTGTAGAGAAACCATTCAAATGCATGGAATGTGGGAAAGGCTTCAGTCGTAGATCAACACTTACTGTGCATTGCAAACTACACACAGGAGAGAAACCTTATAATTGTGAGGGATGTGGTAGGGCCTTCATACATGCTTCCCACCTTCAGGAACATCAGAGAATCCATACTGGGGAGAAACCATTTAAATGTGATACATGTGGTAAGAACTTCCGTCGTAGATCAGCACTTAATAATCATTGCATGGTCCACACAGGAGAGAAACCATATAAATGTGAGGACTGTGGGAAGCGTTTCACTTGTAGTTCAAATCTTCGTATCCATCAGAGGGTCCACACAGGAGAGAAGCCTTATAAGTGTGAAGAATGTGGGAAGTGCTTTATTCAGCCTTCACAATTTCAGGTTCATCGGAGAATCCACACTGGAGAGAAACCATATGTATGTAAAGTATGTGGTAAGGGCTTCATTTATAGTTCAAGTTTTCAGGCCCATCAGGGAGTCCACACTGGAGAGAAGCCACACAAATGTGATGAATGTGGGAAGAGCTTCAGGATGAAAATCCATTATCAAGTTCATCTTGTAGTCCATACAGGAGAGAAACCCTATAAATGTGAGGTATGTGGGAAAGCCTTCCGTCAGAGTTCATATCTTAAAATCCACCTGAAAGCACATAGTGTGGAGAAACCTTACAAGTGTGAGGAGTGTGGGCAGGGCTTCAATCAGAGTTCACGACTTCAGATCCACCAGCTGATCCATACTGGTGAGAAACCATACAAATGTGATGACTGTGGAAAGGGGTTCAGTCGTAGAGCAGATCTTAAAATTCATTGTAGAATCCACACAGGAGAGAAACCATATAATTGTGAGGAGTGTGGGAAGGTCTTCAGTCAAGCCTCACATCTTCTGACCCACCAGAGGGTCCATAGTGGAGAAAAACCATTCAAATGTGAAGAGTGTGGGAAGAGCTTTGGTCGGAGTGCACACCTTCAAGCCCATCAAAAAGTCCACACCAGAGAAAAGC
This sequence comes from Cheirogaleus medius, assembly GCA_008086735.1. NCBI lineage: Eukaryota > Metazoa > Chordata > Mammalia > Primates > Cheirogaleidae > Cheirogaleus > Cheirogaleus medius. The sequence continues at coordinate 6,200,644 of VBSM01003212.1, forward strand.
CGTACAAATGTGAGGAGTGTGGGAAGGGCTTCAAGTGGAGCCTGAATCTTGATATGCATCAGAGGGTGCACACAGGGGAGAAACCATACACATGTGGGGAATGTGGGAAGCATTTCAGTCAGGCCTCAAGTCTTCAGCTTCATCAGAGTGTCCACACTGGAGAAAAACCGTACAAATGTGATGTGTGTGGTAAAGTCTTCAGTAGGTCTTCACAACTTCAGTATCATAGGCGAGTTCACACAGGGGAAAAACCTTACAAATGTGAGATTTGTGGTAAGATCTTCAGCTGGAGATCAAATCTTGTAAGTCATCACAAAATTCATGCCGGTGATACATTTTATGAAAGTGACGACAGTGGTAAGAATATCAGAGAACTGACAGAGGAAGGAAGTTCTACAAAGTGATATATTTTAAAAACTCATGTACAACCTGAATTCTTATAATATGGTTTCACAGGAGAGAAAATGTTTATTTTATGTAAGTCAGTGTTTAAAGCAATAACTCAACATATCCCAGTGGTCCAGAGACCACACAGCTGAGAACCCTTGTAAGTGGTACAGTAAGGACTTCAGTCAGAACTTTGGCATTTGCCAGATGTCACTTAGGAGATATGACTTAGGAAAAGAGTTTGGTTTGGCTTTTAACAAAAGTGTAGTGATGAGGGTGTCAGAATTGATATCCACTAAACTATATAAGGTCCACTGGGGAAGCAACTGAATCTATACAGCCTTAACATTGAGTAGTACTTATAGGTGTGATCAGTTTTTGTTTGTTAAATGAATCAAAAGGAATAAATGTACAATGTTTGAAAATCATATCCAAAGGAGGAAACCTGCAAAATAAAATTATTCAGAGAAATGAGCATTTGTTGAAATGCAGAAAACCACTGGATACTGCAGTCTACAATACTAGTATGGTATTACCCTGTTGCAATTGACTCCTGTCCTATCTCTAGCTTCTGCTCTCCAGCTGGGTTCTTATTGTTTCGGGCCCCGTCTAGTTATCCAAGGGTTGTATACCGTATAAATTGAACTATCTTTTGTGATTTTTCTGACAACGCATACTGAAAAAGTTTTATTAACCTTATAACAACAGGTTATTGAATATTAACACAATTGAATTTTTATCCATAAACATTAAGGCAAGAGTTTACTGTAACACTTTTGAAGTGTCAGAAGTAGTTAACCAATGATAAAAAATAAATTACCTATATTAACCTTGACTTTATTTGATTTCTAACTCTGCATTTCCATCTAGATTTTGAAATGATTGCTTTCCTATTACTGTAGTATTCTCTTATCAAAACTTCTCAAGTAAGGGCTATACCATATTCTTACCCTACACCCATGAAGCAAATACAAAAAAAAACTTGTAGAAATTTGATTATTTTATTAAATGTATTATTGGGGCAGGATTGATATTTACATGCTTTTCCCTATTGGTAGCAGTAAAGCATGGTTTGGGGAAAGGAGTATATAACAGAATATAGGTTGTACATCTCTTTGATTTAGAAATTATATAATTTGAATTTATGATTATGAGATTAAAATGCCAAAATATAAATAACATATCAATGATGTCACTGATTATTTAAAATGGAAGCATGTGTTCCTCTGTAGGAATTTGAGTTTTGATATATTCATTCCTGTATTAACCTGAAGCCATTAAAGTGATGGCAGATATCTGTAATGACAGGAGAAATACATAATATGGGCATTGGGAGATCAGAGATTACAGCCTTTGTAGTGTAAATCTCTGTGAGTGAATGTGTGTGTGTACATGCATAAGATAATGTGTAAAGGGATATCCTTCCTTAGTGATCTTCTCTAGCAATTAGCATTTTGTAGTATTTTTCTATTTTATAATTCCATAAGTTATGTTTTAATTTCTTATTGAACATCAATATTACCAAAGCAGTAAATTATGGGCAATAGAATTTGAAAAAAAAACTAAATGATAACCCCTTACAGTTAAAGCCTCAATATTATATGATTGTTCTATGTGGTTATATGGCACATGAGAACAAAATTAAGTAATGGACTCTGGGAGCAAATTTCAAAAACAAAAAAATTCTCTGCATGTTTGAATACACAGATAAATTGATGAGTGTGAACAACAGTATTTTTTACAATGAATGCATGCTACACTTTTTAAAGCATTAATCTATAACAGGGAGAGGGCAAATCCTGGATATAGAAAGAAAATGGGTAAACATATGTTGTGGAGATATTAAAAAAAAGGTTCCCCGAGGAAAAGGTGTCATAGCATAATAGCAGCAGACCCTTTTTGGATATGGAACCGGTAAGGACAAAGAGCAGGTTTGGACGCCATTCCATACTCCTTAGGCATGATGGTAATATTTTCTGTGTAGTTGATTAAAGGGCTTTACTCAACAAATTATATCTAATTGGGGAGACTTTTCACAGTTGATTTTCTGGAGTGTACTTTCACAGAATGCTCTGTACTCACCAATTTGTATGATATATTGGGGGTCCCTAAGGCCACCACCACGTTTTGTAATTTGCTAGGAATACTCAAGACAGCCTCTATTGTCATACTCTCTATGATTTCTTATAGTGAAAGGATACAAAGCAAAGGGAAAATGTGCATGGGATGAAGTCTGGAGGAAATCAAGCACAAGTTTCCAAGAGTCCTCTCCCTGTGGAATTATTCACAATGTACTAAATTTCTTCCAGCATTGAATTGTAACATGTCTGAACTGTCTACCAGGGAAGCTCAACAGAGACTCAGAGCCCTAGGTTTTTAGTTTAGTTTTGTTTTTCACTAGGAGCTGGTCACGTGGGCAACCTCTCCCTAGCCTATACCAAAATTACAGACTCTCAGAAGGAAAGTAGGTATTCAGTGTAAACCACATTGTACAAATAGCTTATGCACAGTGAGCCACTCTTATCAAGGAATTGTGGAAATCCTACCAAAATCTATGTTTCCAGATACCAGTCAAGGACTAACCTTGTATCTTTATTTGTGCTGCCTTAACAATACCAGATTGGGTAATTTATAAACAATAGAAACTGATTTCTCACATTCTTGGCGGCTGGGAAGTCCACAAACAGGGCACTGGCAGGTTGTGTGTAGTGAGGGCTGCTCTCTGCTTCCAAGATGGCACCTATTTGCTGCATCCTCTTGAGGGACAGATGCTGCATACTAATGGCGGAAGGAATGGAAGGGGACGGACGAGGGGATTAAACTTCAACAAGGGGACATCATCATTCAAACCATAGCATGTTGCAAGCAGGCCTTTCTAAGAATAGCAGTCTCCAGCCTATGTTAACTCTTTTCTGTACACATGGCATCAGAAATCCGGTTCTTTCCTTTCTTTTTTGGTACCACCAGATATCATATTAGTTCATCTTTCCTCAAGGTAATTTGTAACAGAAAACTCAGGTTAAACCAAAAAAATTTGTTGACTCCCACCCCCCCCATAACTGATAAGACTGTAGGTACGTACCTCCTGATGACCTGAGTCTTCAGGTTGGTCGCAAGATAGCTGTAGAACCTGGGAGCTACCTGGATTTGGGGCAAGGGGGTGTTGTTTGTTTTTACTTCTATGGTGAGGCTTTCTAGAGTTTATCAAGAAGACTATGTGATAGGCAATAGACTTACATCGCCTTGACCATGTCTGTCTTAGTCCATTCAGGCTGCTATAACAAAATACCATAAATGGGTAGCTTATGAACAGAAATTTATTTCTCACAGTTCTGAAGGCTAGGAAATCCAAGATCAAGGCGCTAATAGCTTCATTGTCTAGCGAGGGCCCCCTCTCTGGTTCCAGGATGGGTCTCCTGGCTGTGTTCACACATAGCTGACTCCCTCAGGCCACTTTTGTAAGAGCACTAATCCTATTTGTGAGAGTTCTGCCCTCCTGATCTAATTACCTCGCAAAAGCTCCACTTCCCAATGCCATCACCCCCGAAGTTAGGATTTCAACACGAATTTTGGTGGGGGAGGGGCGAAGGCCCAAACATCCAGACTGTAGCACTGTCCAAAGAGAAGTGAGGGGCTCTGGGAAGTGAAAACAGGAGCTCAAGGGAGTTGACCACTTCTGCATCAGGGGTCTCCGACATTCAGGAAGTGTAGTCCCGGAGGGCTGTACTGTTGCCAGTTTTCCTCCTTCCCCCTTGACGTGTAGTCCAGAGCGCCACGTAGTCTGAGCTACAGTAAGGGCAGATTGTAAATATTTTTCCCTGCGGTCCAAACGCTCCCTGTGGTCGTCGGCACTTCCCACGCTAGGAAGGCAGTGCAGGGGAATTCTGGGAAGTGTAGTCCCGAAGCTCCCGGTAGTCGCAGGTACTTCCGCCCCAGGAAGACGATTTAGCATCCATCTTTGCCTTGGTTTTGGTGCTTCAGATCAGCTGCATAGGAACCTTCCGAACTTTCCCGAAATGTGCTTGGGGCCAACAGCCACCGGACTTTCGTACGGACAGAAAAAGGAGGATCAGCTAAATGCGGAGGTTTGAGGCGCGAGGGTGCTGTTTTGTGTTTCCCCGGGCAGGACTTCTTTGCGTTGGGGGCTTACCGGGTTGGGCCAGCCCGGGTCGTGCTTCGTGGGGTTTGAGAGTGTCCGGAGCTGTCCGCTCCCCAACCCGACTCCCCCATCTACAAGCCAGTCCTACCACGTCATAAGGTATCACACTGGGCTAGTTAGTTAACCCCTCTATGCGTTCGTTTGCTGTTCTGTAAAAGGAAACTAAAAGTAATACCTTCCTTGTGTGATGTTTGAGAAAAAACGAGGTAGTACAAAAAGTTTTAAATGAGCTTCTATGAACCCATGAATATGGTTTGTCCCTAACTCCTGATATTTTTAGGAAGCAGAGGGTTGCTTCTAGCTGGTACTGGGGAATGCACTGTGATTTATCTGGGATGGAGACACAATCCTGATATTTCACAACCTTCTTTCCTTCCCCTAGTCCTGACTTCTCAAAAAAACACCGTTCGGAGGAGGAGGCAGCAGAGCCCCATGTGAGTAAGACACGTCATTTTTCTTCTACGAAGATATTTACATAAATCAGAAAATATGTGTGCCATGTATTGGAGCATGGGAATTGATCATGTTAACGAACCCACAGGGGGGGGGTTCAATGTTGCTCCACACACAGACAGCCAATTCTGAGACAATTATTGTTGAGGAAAAAAGGATTTATTGCAGGAGACCCCTCTGCTGGGTGGGGGAGGTATGAACTGCCTCAGATTGCCTCCCCACCACCCCAACCAACAGGGTCAGGGGGGTTTTCTGGAGGCAAAATGAATAATGCATGAGGAGAGTGAGCATCATTATGTGTTTGGGGTGGAGTGCAGGGCACGCAAACGCAGTAGGAAATCATGCTAGTACATGTGTCCCATGATCAAAAAATGGTAGATAAGGCTCTCTCCAGGGTGGGGATTTTAGTATTATAATGGGCTAGGGGTTAATATTGGTCATTCTTTTAGCCTGTGCACAGGCTCAGTGGGTCGTTGGGGACGATCTATAGTAGAGTATCACTTATCTTGTGTTCTTGGGATAAACAGGTGGTGTGAGGTTTTGTAATTATTTTATGGCTGAAAGGAGGTTCCACTGTTTCTGGGAAAGAAACTCAAAAGAAAATGCATCAGTGCAATAGAAAGTTGCAAAGTTCTGGTCAGCAAATCTTACCAAGAGCTTTCTATTTTCTGCCTATTTTGAGACTACAGCTGCTAAGCTGCTAGGACTGAGATAAAATTCACTGTCAAGGTGGCTTAGAGCAGCTAGCCCTAGCCACAATGTGAACACTGAAAACTCATTTGAAATATGAGGGAACTAAAAACGCTATTGAGAGAACACTTTCTTACTTATGGAGCTGTTTACAATTGCAACGAAACACTAGTTGCTAAGTCCCATTCTAAGGACACCTTTCCACCACATCATGGCTCTCTGAAGTAGTGCTGCTATCTTTCCTGCTCTAAAGGTGAGGAGACTAAGACACACCTGTTTGCCTATAGTCAGTCATCCAGGAGGCAGAGCAAGCGTTGGAGCCTAGGCAGTCTGAGTCTGGATCTGAGTTCATGATCTCTTTGGTGTAGTCTCCCCAAGCCATAGGAAACTGGCTAGTATCATGTGAAACTAGGTTGGAATTTTATTGCAGGGAATTTGAGAGCAAGGTTTGGTCTGTTCTCTGAGTTTTTAAAAGTAATTTTCTCAACTATTTCATTTTTTTAATTTCTATTAATATAGAAGTAACACGTAATCATGGAAAATTTAGAAGACCAGAAATATATTTTTAAAAAACTTAAGTTACCCATAGCCTTCGCATGTAAAGAAAGCAATTATTAACATTTTAGTGCCATTTTGTCAGGTTGTTCTTGTGTATATTTCTGTTCTGTTGGGGCTATTTGGGACTGATAGTGCACTGTAGTCCTACTCAAACTGTGATCCACAAACCAGCAGCATTGGCATCACCTGAGAAGAAATGCCCAGATCTTCTGATTTAGAATTTTCACAGATGGGACCCAGGACTCTGCATTTCAACAAGATCCCAAGGTGATTTCTGTGCACATTTAAAGTTTGAGAAGCTCAGGAAAGAGTCTTATTTGGAAACTCAGGTCTAGAAAACTGACCCTGCCAGATGTCACAGATAAAACTGAGCTGGCCTTATTAGACGTATTAGAACTTAACTCAATCCAATGATTTTTCCTTCCCACTAAATATTGTTAATTGTCAAGTCTCTATGCAAAATCATGACAAGAGCAGAAGGCAGCTGGCAAGTCTATCAAAATGGAGAAACTTAGAAGTCCTGAAAATATATGTCTCCCAGGCTTTAGATAGTGGATTCATTGCCTCTTTTGTATTGGAGCACTTCTACCAAAAGTGGGAATATCAACTACTAGTTACTGTTAGTTAATGTTAGATGTTATTGCCATAATTGTCATCATTATCATCTTCATTGCCATTATGATTGTTTTTTATTACTGTTGTTATTACTATGACTATTTCCTGATTTCTTTTCTTAATTTTGTATCATTTCCAACTGACAGAGAAGTTGCAAAAAATAGTATAAGGAAATTCATATGCTCTTAACCCAGTTTCACCAGTTGTTTACATTTTGCTTATTTGCTCTGTTGATGACCATAAGCCAAATACCACCAGGAACATACCTATAACCAAGGACAGTTAAGTTTGTTTTTAACTTGCTGCAGCAAAGAAACCCACACACCACAGGGAATCATGCATGGCGTGTCTTGGTAAGAGGCAATTCGGAGGGGCTGATTGTAAGGTTTTGGCTTGTACTAGCTGAGTTGGGGAAAGTTTGGGGCAGTATGATTGGATACTGTCATTATTGAGTAATTTGATAACTGAATATTGTAGTAATTTTTACATGGGAGGTGGGGAAACAAAATGAGACTGTAGTTGTCACTTGTAATGAAGTAGTCACTCGTGTTAGCTGCGAGAGGCAGTCATTTGGTTATTTTTGTCATTGTAGAATGTATTTGTCTCTCTGTTACAGACCATCTTGTTCACCATGATCACTGAGTGGTGCTGTGTGATTCTTGTTGATAAATTGAAAGTACCAAGTTCTGGCTATTGCTGCTATTAGCTGTCAGAGATAATTTTTTTCTTCTTCTTCTTTCATAACTTTATCATACTTATATTTTGGTTTCGGCTTTTTGCTGAAGCATTTGAGAGCAAGCTAGAGATAGTGATCAAAATGAAATTAATTACATTGATAACACACCGTTATCTATAGTTCACATATAAATTTGTTCAGTTTTCCCAATAAAGTCTTTGAGAACAAATGCACCCCCACTTCCCCCAAGGCCCAGTCTGATTGTATGCATTGTACTTAGTTTTCGTTTCATTAGTCATCTTGAATCTAGAATAACTGCTTAGATTTTATTTTTCTTTTTTGCTCTTGATATTTTTGTAGAGTATTGGCAAATTATTTTGTAAAATGTCCCTATTTTTTTATTTAATATTTGTTCATGATTAAATTCAGACAATGAGTTATTAGCAAAGATGCCACAAAAGTGGCGAGTCATCTTTCTCAGCGCATCATAGAAGGACTTGTGTTGGTTTGTGAGTTTTCCCCACTGGTGGTCTTAACTTTGTTCCTTTGGATAAGGGTCTACCAGGTTATCTTTTTCCTTTTGCAGTTAATACTTTAAGACTATGTAGCTATCTTATTCTTCACCAAACTTAATAATTTTTAGCATCCCTTGATGATTTTCTAGTTGTCTTTCATTATTTATTAGTTTATGGGTTAGGCCTTGGAGGTTTCTCTTCTCACCCATTTATGTGTTGTACATTCCTTTATTTATAACATTATGGACTCAGGTTCCTGTCTTTCTCATTCAAATTAGGTATGGACTGTCAAACTGGTTTTTTTTAATTGCAGCATCTTAGGTTTTATTAGTTCAGTGCTGAGGGAGCAACTTACAGAAAGACAACAAGAGATTTTTCAGAAGTGTAAGATACTTTCACATGAACAGAGCAACAACCTGTGAACTTAGGCATCTTAAAATATTCTAATAGTAGAAATTGCTTTTTTAAGGATAATTTCAAACTATCGACTATCCTCTACTTACTGCAGTTGCAAAGAAATATGAAACCCGACAATGTTAAGAGCTTTCTACCTTGAAATAATCCCATGAGGTTGGTACCGTTTTTCTCTCCCACTTGCAGGTGACAGAAGTGAGGCAAAGAGATGTTAATTTCCCCAAGGTGGCACTGCTAGTGATTAGCTGTACCAGGATTTTAACCTATGTGTATCAATTTCAGAGTCTACTCTTAGACATTGTCTCAATTTATACCATACCCAGAATAAGAATTAACTGCCATGGAAGTACAGGCACACCAGTGATGGGGGCCATCGTGTGGTTGGGCAGGTTGTATACTAAAAGGGGTAAAGATGGATATCTGAGATCCATGTCATGTTCTACTCAGAAGCCACATATCTGCAGCCATCCTAAGGAACAAGTATGTTTTCTACTTCACTGGGAGCAACCACAGGGATTAGCAACATACTTGTCCAGTTTCCATTGACTTCTCTCTTTTTTTCTAGTTCTGCCTCCTTAGGACTCTGTGCTTCCCCAGAAAGAAGAATTAAAAATGAGTAAGTTCAGGGTGAGTAGAGCTTCCTTTTCTCACTATTAAAAATGCTATCTTTGTACTCAGAGATGGGACACATGTGTTTCTTTTTCAAGGAGAGTCAAGGTACCTGTTGAGTGTGCCAGGTACTTATTTTGGGTCATTTAAATTTAACTGGCTTGGGTTTTAATTTTTTTATTTCATCATTTTTTATTTTACAAATAAAAGTAGAAAAACTAATAGAAATAAGAAACATCTTCTACTTTACTACTTCCCCACTTACAAATTGGCTGCTTTTATATTTCTGTAATGTCTTCATCATATGTATTTATAACACATCATATTTGCATTTATAACACAGATACAATTTAAAATTTTTTAATTAATATTATATAATATTCATTGTTAATTGTTATGTCATATTCACATCAAATTTATGTACCCAATTTTTCAATTATTTTCTCTATATAGATAGTTTAGGATTTTTACTCTTTTAGAAACTATAGGCTGAGCGCGGTGGCTCACGCCTGCAATCCTAGCACTCTGGGAGGCCGAGGCAGGTGGATCGCTTAAGATCTGGAGTTCAAAACCAGCCTGAGGAAGAGTGAGACCCCGTCTCTACTAAAACTAGAAAGAAATTAATTGCCCAACTAAAAATATATAGAAAAAATTAGCCAGTCATGGTGGCACATGCCTGTAGTCCAAGCTACTCGGGAGGCTGAGATAGTAGGATTGCTTGAGCCCAGGAGTTGGAGGTTGCTGTGAGCTAGGCTGACACTGCGGCACTCTAGCCTGGGCAAGAGAGTGAGACTCTGTCTCAAAAAAAAAGAAAAAAAAAAAAATAGAAACTATACTGACGGTTTTCCTGTATTTTTCCAAAAAAGTCTATTTTTGAAAAATGCTGCCGTTTAACATATTAGGTATTCAGAATTGAAAAGGTATGTTTTGTATGTGGTACTTAGGATGTTTTTGATAGAATATTCAAATATGGCACAAAGCATCAGGATTTAACAGTTGCTTCACTCAGAAAAAATATTGTTAGACTTTTTTTTCATGATAAGAGCTAGATTCCGTCTTACCCATGCCTCAGTCATACCCTGTGTATATTTTATTTACTGGTCTATCTTTTTTTCCTTTCAGTTTTTTTTTCTTTGCTTTTAAATCAAAGTAATATGTGACCTTATTTTTAAAAAGTCTAGTGGTATTAGAGGACTTGCCAGGCACTTGTGCTCTGTCCCTGTGTTTACACCTCAGGGCAACTGTATGAAGAGATACTTGATTTTATCTTCACTTTAAACATGAAAAAGCATTGTAAAAAACAAGGAATCTGGTCAAGTTCACATGGGAAACCAAGGATCTAGAGTCAAGGCATCATATTCAAGGCAAAGACCACGACAGGTGAAGAGAGACACAGAGTCTTTCATTCATAGACCTGACATGCCCTTTTGGTTTATTTCCATGTATAACACTACTCCTCACCTGGCTCCCACTTCCTGGGGAAGGCAGGTGCTATCAAACATTGCTGGGGCTAAACTGGTAAACATTTCTGGAGAAATTGGCAGTGTTAATTAAAAAGTAAAACCTTTTTAGTTCAGGATGCAACAGTTAGAGTTCTAGGGAGTTTACTTACAACAGTACTCACTGAGAGCACCAGGTAGATATACAAAACTTTCTTTTTCATAGCAGCATTTTTGGTAAAACTAAGGAAAATCAGTGTATGGCATTGGCAAGAGAGGAGGAGAAGGGCTGGGAAATCTACTACAAATACCTCAGCATCCAGAGCAGCTTCCCACCCATCCTTCCCACTTTGTCTGTGTTACCCCTGGTCCAGTGGACATTGGTTGTAAGATTGAGGTCATGTGTTTTTGTTCTAGGAAGCAGTGACATTTAAGGATGTGGCTGTGGCCTTCACTGAGGAGGAGCTGGGGCTGCTGGACTCTGCCCAGAGGGAGCTGTACCGAGATGTGATGGTAGAGAACTTCAGGAACCTGCTCTCAGTGGGTGAGGACAGCCTTCCTCTGTAGTATCTTTATGACTTTGAGGCGTTAGGCTATGAGGCTCTTAAAATGGTTCCCTGAGTATGGGGACCTGCCTTTCCTGGTTCTTATGGGAAGCAGGCACCCAAGATGTTTCTGGTCTTTCTGAACAGGATATTTCAGATCTCTTTCATTTGTGTTCTATAAAAGATCTATAAATGGACAGAAATTGCTATACGTTGTTTGTTCTTTTTCAGATTTCACTCCTGTCTCATTAGCAAATTATAAAACCAATTTATTAAATCCCACCAGTAATTTTTAATGAAATAAAATAAGGTGGAAAAAATCAGAGCTCCTTAGAAAGGATGGAACACACTGCAGCAAAAACTCTGGTCAAATGCATGAGGGTGTGATCACCAGTGGGGGAGGAAAGTTAATGAAAACAAACATTGGTTAGAAATAGGTTATTTAAACTTGGTTTTCATAATATATATTTACACATATTTGTCAGGGTCATGAAATAAATGGCATTTCTTTAATGGGTCATGATTTAAATAAAATTTTGAAAAACATTGTTTTCAGTGTCTTACAGCTCAAATTGCCAATATATTTAACCTCTAGTGTATTCATTTTCACCTTGTGCCTTTGCATTTTCACAGGGCATCAACCCTTCAAACAAGATACATCACATATAGAAAGAGAAAAGAAGCTTTGGATGATGAAGGCAGCAACCCAAAGAGACAGGAATTTGGGTAAGAACCAAGCAATTGTGAGTTCTTACAGTTAACTGTGCATCTGTTTTGCTTTTCTCACCACTGTTGCCATCACCTGGTCCAAATTGCCAGATCTGTCTCTTGGATTATCGCAATACCCATTGTGCTGGTTGTCCTGTTATTATCCTGCCCATCCTACAGTCTGTTCTCCAAGTGGCAGCCAAAGTGATCCTTTGTGACCTTAGGTCGGACTATTCCTTTGCTCGAAATTTGCTTGTGCCTTATTTTACTTAGAGTAAAAACCACTTAAAGTGGCTGACAGAATCCGACATGGTCTGCTCTTCATCCCCCACTGCCTCTCTGAATACTTCTCCTGTGTTCTCCCTCTTGCTCAGTGTATTCCAGCCACATTGTCCTCTCTGTTGTTTTTCAGACCTGCCAAGGATGCTTCTACCTCATGGCCCTTTCTTCTCTCTGCCTGGAATAATCTTTCACCTATAATCATATCAGCCCCTTCTTCACTTCATTTAGGTCTCTGCTTAGTTTTGATATCACAAGAGAGGCCTCCTCTGACCACTCTATTAAAAACACATTCCTCCCTTTACTTTCTGTGCCCTACCTTATTTTGTGTATAAGCATTTATCATCACTTCATATATATTTTTGTTCACTTATTTATAACTTACGTCTTCTCAGTGGGGTGTAATTTTCAGGAGTGGAACAATTTTGTATCTTTAGTGCTGTCTCCTCAGTGCTTAGAATAGTCCTGTAAATAGAGGGCTCTGTAAATATTAGTTGAATAAATGAATTAGTTAATGCATATGGAAATGTGTCTTCCGTGGAGATAACTAATAGGTGAACAAATCAGAAGAAATTGGATATTGCAAAATATTTTTTGTCTTCCAATGAATTCCTAACCTAATTCTAATTTCACAGGTCCTTAATTCTAATTTCTCTGGGTGGTGTATTTGTGTGTGGGGGTGTGTGTGTGTGTATGTGTATGTGTGTGTTTACCTGTCTGGACCAGTAGAATCACATCTTAGGGACCTAAAGTATTATAATTGTAACCAAACTGAATAACATGCTTTCCCTATGACTTTCTTTGAGCAGTTGTAGCAGAGCCTATTCATTTGGGGAGGAATTATTTTTGTAAGAATTCAAATGATTTTATTGCCTTTGATTTTTTTCTTCAGAATTAACCCCCTTGCTGTAACCTTGCTTCAGGTACACCTTTTCAACTTCTCAGTAAAACTGTACTTTCCAGGCCGGGCATGGTGGCTCACGCTTGTAATCCTAGCACTCTGAGAGGCCGAGGCAGGCCGATCTCTCAAAGTCAGGAGTTCGAAACAAGCCTGAACAAGAGAGAGACCCTGTCTCTACTAAAAATAGAAAGAAATTAATTGGCCAACTAAAAATATATATGTAGAAAAACTTATCCGGGCATGGTGGCACATGCCTGTAGTCCCAGCTACTCAGGAGGCTGAGGCAGGAGTATTGCTTGAGCCCAGGAGTTTGAGGTTGCTGTGAGCTAGGCTGACGCCCCGGCACTCTAGCCCAGGCAACACAGTGAGACTCAGTCTCAAAACAAAACAAAACAAAAAAAGAACTGTGCTTTCCAATTCTTTTTGTATTTCAGATACCTTACTTGTAAAAGCTCTTTTGCTTCTATGAGTTGGCTCAAACTTAAACTTGAATTTGGAGTTATAGAGAATCTTGGAAATCAAACTGGGATTCATATATACATATATTTCTTGAGTACCTACTAACTGTTAGGCACTATTCTGGGCTGTAGTTATAAAACAATGAGCACTACAAAATACTCTCCTTATTGTTAGTACATTATATGTAGGAAAGATATGTAATTTTTAAAAAATGATTTAGATAGTATGTCAGTAGTTGTGTTTTTAAATGGATTTCATATTAGTACTTAGTAGTTGGGAGCTTAGTGGACCACTTCTTGGTTTCTGTCAGTATGTAAACCAGAAAACATTATATGTTGTGAAAAAGATACGCTGCACTATCCTGAGGTTCATTAAAGTCTCACAGTGTGTTCTAAATATTTCTTGGATCTTTGAACAAAAAACTCACCTGTCTATATCTCTGATTTCTTTGTCCTTACAGAAGAGAACAGTCAAGGTGAGTTAAGGACTGTTCAAGGTGGAGGAACAAATGAAGAGCTTTCCTGTTGGAAAATCTGGCAACAAATAACAGATGACTTAATCAGGTGTCAAGACCCCATGATAAATAATTTTCAGTTTCACAAACAAGGTGATTTCTCCTGCCAGCTAGGGATAGGACTGTCTATTCAAATTTCTGAATATGACAACTATATACTAAATCATAAAGCAGATGGTCCCAATGATACTGGAAATTCAGAGGTTCTGACTTTGAGAAGCCAGGATTTTTTGAGGAAAACTTTCCTGATGGAGTCACAGAATTATCTGAATAGATACCAGCAAATTCCCATGAAAAATAAACTATGTCAGTGTAAACAGGGTGTTGACCCCATCAGTTGGATTTCACGTCACCATGATGATTATAGAGCATGCAAAAGTGAAAAATCTCATAGATCTGATGATTATGGAAAAGACAACATGAAGATTTTGACATTTGATCAGAATAGCTTGATTCATTCAGGACAGGAACCTTACCAGTGTAACAAGTGTAAAAAAACCTTCGGTGATCTTTCCAGCTTTGATCTTCAACAGCAATTACAATCAGGAGAGAAGTCTCTTACATGTGTCAACTGTGGAAAAGGCTTTCATTATAGCTCAGTTCATCCTGTTCAGAGAGTTCGCGTGGGAGAAAAACTTAACTGTGATGAGGGTGGTAGGGAATTCAATCAGGACTCACATCTACAAAACCATCAGAAAGTCCATATGATAGAGAAACCATACGAATGTAATCAATGTGGGAAAGGTTTCAGTCGTAGATCAGCACTTAATGTTCATTGTAAGGTCCACACAGGAGAGAAACCTTATAATTGTGAGGAGTGTGGGAGGGCCTTCAGTCAGGCCTCTCATCTTCAGGACCATCAGAGACTCCACACTGGGGAGAAACCATTCAAATGTGATGTATGTAGTAAGAGCTTCAGTCGGAATTCACATCTTCAATCCCATCAGAGAGTTCATACGGGAGAGAAGCCATACAAATGTGAGGAGTGTGGGAAGGGCTTCATTTGTAGCTCCAATCTTTACATTCATCAGAGGGTCCACACAGGAGAAAAACCTTATAAATGTGAGGAATGTGGTAAAGGCTTTAGTCGGCCTTCAAGTCTTCAGGCCCATCAGGGCGTCCACACTGGAGAGAAATCATATATATGTACCGTGTGTGGGAAAGGCTTTACTCTGAGTTCAAATCTTCAAGCCCATCAGAGAGTGCACACTGGAGAGAAGCCATACAAATGTGAGGAGTGTGGGAAGAGCTTCAGGAGGAACTCCCATTATCAAGTTCATCTAGTAGTCCACACAGGAGAGAAACCCTATAAATGTGAGGTATGTGGGAAGGGCTTCAGTCAAAGTTCATATCTTCAAATCCATCAGAAGGCCCACAGTATAGAGAAACCTTACAAGTGTGAGGAGTGTGGGCAGGGCTTCAATCAGAGTTCACGACTTCAGATCCACCAGCTGATCCATACTGGTGAGAAACCATACAAATGTGATGACTGTGGAAAGGGGTTCAGCCGTAGAGCAGATCTTAAAATTCATTGTAGAATCCACACAGGAGAGAAACCATATAATTGTGAGGAGTGTGGGAAGGTCTTCAGGCAGGCCTCAAATCTTTTGGCCCATCAGAGAGTCCATAGTGGAGAAAAACCATTCAAATGTGAAGAGTGTGGGAAGAGCTTTGGTCGGAGTGCACACCTTCAAGCCCATCAAAAAGTCCACACCGGAGAGAAGCCGTACAAATGTGAGGAGTGTGGGAAGGGCTTCAAGTGGAGCCTGAATCTTGATATGCATCAGAGGGTGCACACAGGAGAGAAACCATATAAGTGTGGGGAATGTGGTAAGTACTTCAGTCAGGCCTCAAGTCTTCAGCTTCATCAGAGTGTCCACACTGGAGAGAAACCGTACAAATGTGATGTGTGTGGTAAAGTCTTCAGTCGGTCTTCACAACTACAGTCTCATCAGAGGGTTCACACAGGAGAGAAACCTTACAAATGTGAGATATGTGGTAAGAGCTTCAGTTGGCGATCAAATCTTACAATTCATCACAGGATCCATGTTGGTGATAAATCCTATAAAAGTAATAGAGGTGGTAAGAATGTCAGGGAATCCACACAGGAAAAAAATTCTATAAAATGATTTTTTTGAAGGCTCAAGTGTCATGTGAATTCTTCCAATCAAGTCTCAAAAGAAGAAAAAATAATTTGTTTCAATTACGTGTTTCAGCCATAATTCCTCATGTCCCAGTGGTCCAGAGACCACACAACAGAGAACCCTTATAATTGGTACACTAAAGGCTTCAGTCACAACCTTCACCTTTATAAAATACTACTTCGAAAGAGGTGTTAGGCTAAGTGTTTTATCAGGTCTTTTACAAAAGTATCATTGTGGACATGCCAAACTTAGTGTCCACTATAATGTTAACTTCATAAGGGCAGAGACTTTGTTCACTATTGAATCTACATAATCTTAGCATTGCCAAGTACTTTATAGGTGCTCAATATTTGTTATATTAATAAATGGGAAAAATATTTAATATTTGAAAATTGTGTGGAGATCACCTCCAGAATATAAGTTTGTATTCAAAACAGGAAACCTGAAAGTAGCCTTAATAAAATTAATTCAGGGAGACAGAGTTGGAATGTAGAAGACCACTCAATACTGTAATCTACAATACTAATTTGGCACTGTCCTGTTATGATTAGCTCTTGTTCTCCCCTAGCCTCTCTAATCAAGTTGGATCCTATCTTTCTGGGCTTTGCCTAATGTTCTATTGGTTTTATATACATTTAATTATCTTTTGTGACAGTATAAACTGAAAAGTCAGTTTTGTTAATCTTGCAGTAATGGGACACTATGTAGTACTGTGTTTCCCTGAAAATAAGACACGGTTTTATATTTATTTTTCCTCAAGAAGACACCCTAGGGCTTATTTTCAGGGGATGTGTTATTTTCCCCTCAAAGCCTCAGCTTGCAGCATGCACAGGATGGCCAGGACCTGACAGGGGGAGCCGACCTTGTTGGTGGGGCTGCCCACACCTTTCTGGTCACCTCTGGGATAGTAGCTGTGATGATGGGGCAGATGAGAAGGGCTGCTTGTGTTCTTTACCGCTCTGCAATGAAATGCATGGGTTGTGCAGATGCGCTGCGTAGCCACATCCATCACTAGGTCTTATTTTTGGGGTAGGGCTTCTATTGTGCAAATGCTTAGAAATCCTGCTAGGGCTTATTTTATGGGTAGGTCTTATTTTGGGGGAAACACGGTACACTATTGATTATTCATTGTTAAGGCAGGCATTTAAATGTCAGAAGAGTTAATAATGGCAAACATCAGTAAATGTTGAATTGATTATTAGTTTCTTATTCTCTACATTTTCATTCAGGCTTTGACATGATTGCCTTCTAAGGGCTTTAGCATTACTTTCGTCAAAACTTAGGTAAAGGCTTTTTGCAGTAGATAACTTTTGTCAAGTTCTCTACCCCATCTTCTCCTTTCCCCATTCTGAGAAAGAAAGGACAAAAATAGTTAGAATTTGATAAATTTTACCAAACATGTTGATAATTAGGGCATGACTGATATTTTTTAGCAGTGGGAGTGAAGAATACTTTTGGAAGAGGAGTTAGTATGTATCAGTATATAATGTGCATCCCTTTGCTCTGCAAATCATAGAATAGGAACTTAAACTAGGAGATTCAAATAGAAAAGGCTAGTAGCAAACACATCAGCGACGTTGCTGAATTTTGTTAAAAGTGGAAATAATTTTTTATATACGCATTCAATAACACAAATTCATGAAAATGATGGCTAAACTTAGAAGAAGTTTAGTGTAGGAACATCATATACCTTAGTCAAACTCATATGTGCCCATATGAATGAATAGTGCATCCGATCATATGTGACAGGCTGTTCACACTTAGGTATGCAGCAGCAAGGACAATCTGCAGGGTTGTTTTTTTCATATTTCTATATTTTTAAATTTTCAGTGAGCACCAATTTTGGTAAAATACTGTTATTTTTCAAAGCAGGTAGTAAAATTACATAAAATATAATTTGAAAAATTACTAAGAACATGAATCCCTTACAGTTAGGAATTATCTATCCTTATATGGCACATAAGGCCAAAATTAAGGAATGGAAGTCTGGAAATCATTTATAAAAACTATGAATCAAAGATACAGATACATTGGTGTATGTATTTACAGCTGATGCATTTGAAACTTCATAGGCACAAATAGAGCCTAGAAGATTTTAGTGTAATTTCAATAGTAGGAATTAATGCATCCTCATTCCTGTCAGATTCCTTACTGAATGAATGGGTAGCCCAGAGCACTGCCTTGTTCTTTCCATCTTGATCTGATTGGGGAAGTCGCTGAGTCTTTCCAGGCACTGTTTGGCAAAGAGAATCTTGAACTGTGATAAAAAGGAATGATGAGAAAAAATCATTACAAAGTAATAGGGCGAGGGCAAACCTTAAAGATAGAGAGTGAAAATAGCTTTTGAAGGTAAAATTTAAAAAGATTCCCTGAGGAAAAGATAGGCATGGGGAGGGAACAGCATGATGCCAGCAGAGATTAATGATGAGAGCAAGCAGTTAAGCAGGATTGAATACCCTTTCTTTTTAGGCATTTCAGTGATGGTTAAATGGCTTTACTCAGTTGGTTAATGTAAGAGACAGGTTCCTACAATTTCTTGTGGCTTCCTGGACCACATCTTCACATGCAAAGTATGTAAAGTCCATGCTACCTCAAATTGTGTTAGAAATCTGGGTTTCTGATGTTTAGTTTGCTCTTGTAGATACCAGGATAGCCCCCTAACTCTCAAGATAATTTGTTGTTTAGTGGTGTTAGCCAAGGGTTGGCAAACTCCCCCTTGTGAGCCAAAGCTGGCTCACTGCCTTGAAATCTTTATTGGAATATAGCAATGCCCATTCTTTTATGTATTGTCTATGGCTACTTTCTCACTGCAATGACACAGTTTAGTAGTTGTGACAAACACTGTGGTCCACAAAATCTAAAATACTTTCTGGCACTTTACAGAAAAAGTTTGTTGACTCCTATGTTAAGTGAACTTTCACCTCCCATAACTGAAAAGACCACAGGTAGAGTAGGACTTAGACCTGCTTCAGTCAAAGGCAACTAGAATGGTTGCCTTTTGATTCTCTTATCTGCCCTTCTGGTTGGCCTAGGTTGTTAGGTTGGTCTAAAGATGGCACTAGCAACTGGGGAACGGTTTCTTTTTTTACAGCCAATGGAAGAGATGCTCTTACATTTGTAGTGTTGGGTAGTTCACTACTCAGTCTCATTGTTCATGGCTCCTATGACCTTGACTCCTATTTACATTCTAAATTAAACTTACATATATCCAGTTCCCTTGGCCTATGTTGGCTATTAAGTTTCAACTCCCACTTGTCACTGTAGGCTAGAGTTTTTCATTTTGGGCCTCAGGGAGATTTTTCTATCTAAGCTTTGAGTTTGGCTACATGTTAACATTTTGGGGAACTTGTTATGTATTATCATTTCTTAGTTTTTGAATAAAGAGGCACCCAAAGTTAAATGCAGTGGCAACACATTGAATTCAAAGCCTTGTAGAGTCTCTTCTGTCACAGGGCATCAATGGGAAGGAGTGGAATTCTGAAAAATTGGGATGGGAACATATGGGCAGACTCCAGCAAAGCTGAGGACTTTACCACTAAATTTAGCAGAACATCCTTTGCCATTAGAAAGAGCCCTTCCTCCCCTTTCTGAGGTTACTCTCCCCTTGCTTGAGAAACCTGTAATGACATCCCCTGAGACAGTTTCCTTGCAAGGGACTGTAGAACCTCAAGACTTGCCCTCCACTACCTCATTTTTCTAGACTTATAATGGGACTCAAGTCCTTGCAGGCAATGGGGGGAGAAGTTATCAAGTACCAGGTATGACCATGAAAAGCTACTATACTAGCCCATTTAAGGATTTTTTTGTAATTTATGTCAGTAGAAACCTGAGAAATATATATGGTTGTGGAGCTGAAGGGTATTGAATCAGATGGAAGTAATATAAGGACGATTAGGCTAGGTTTGTTGTTATGGGTGCACTGAACAGTCGTTCCAGTTGCACTGTGGTAGCTTGAGCACCTGGGAATGCCTTCAACAGTTTGCTCAGTTGAGTGACTGAAACCTGAATGCAAAGCTAGCCTACCTTAAAGTCAAAATGCCAGAACTTTGTAAGTATGTTGTAGAACAGAGTTTCTCAACCTTTGCACAAGTGACATTTTGGACTGAACAGCTCTGTTGGGGGATGTCCTGTGGATTATTAGCAGTATAGTATCCCTGGCTTTTAACCACTAGATTCCAGTAACACACAAATATGTACACAAACACCAGTCATAACAGGCAAACATGTCTCCAATCACTGCCATATGTTCCCTGGGGTGGAGGTGGGGTTGGGGGAGACACAAAATTGCCCTAACTCAGAACTGCTGTGTAGAACATACATAAATAAGAATGCCAGAGTGCTGGAGTGGATTTATCATGTAAGACCTTACCCAACCCCTGTGTGCCCTGGGAGAACACAGATAACACTCTCTTTGCCACGTATTTGAGAAATCCATTGGTGAGAGGATCATTGGCAATCTTGGAGAGCTCTAGGGACTCTTAGACCAGGAATGAGAGGGAAATTATGATATCGAGGTGGAGGATATCAATTATGACATCCTCATTGAATTCAGTGAGGATGATGAGATCCCGGAGCATGAGGGGTTAAGAGGAGGCACTTCATTGGTGAAGACAAAGTGAGTGTGTTTATCATAATGAGCAGCAAAGCCAAAGGGATCCTCTGAATAGTTTAATACACAAATATCAGAAGCCTACCAAATTCCTACTTGATTTTAATAAGTGGAAAAGCTCTAGGTCTGGTAAATCAACATGGGAGAGTTGTATACTCTCAGCCAGTTCCATTATGTGAGTGAGTTCCCATTCCCATACCACCTTCAATGAAGGGCAGGTCAGGTATTTCCCCTAGAAGAAGTACCCTAATATGCTGCCTACACTGACTTACACTACCATAAATTACCCTAGACATCCCCAAAGTGACTTGCAGCCATATTTAATGGAGTCTGTGCACCAGTTAAATGGAAACAACCAGACTATGGAGGGATTACTGGACACTAGAGCTGAATTGATACTAACTCCCAGAACCCCAAAATGTCAGTGTGGTCCACCAGTTAGAAGGGTTTATGGAGGACAAATAATGAATGTCTTTGCTTAGGTCCATTTGTGGTGGTCCAAAGGGATTTCTGAACTCATCCTATGGTCATTTCCCAAGTCTCAGAATGCAGAGTTGAAATAGCTGCATTCAACAGCTGACAGAATCCTCACTGGTTCCCTGACTCATGGAACAAGGGCTGTTTTGGTAAGAAAGGACATGTGAACACTGTAACTGCCTTGTATGTACCAAAATAGGAAACCCAAAGCAAAACCACATTCATGGAAGGGTTGCAGAAATTAGTGCCACTAGCAGTATCTGGAAAGTTGCAGGAGTCATGATTTCTATCATTCTCATTCATTCACTTATTTGAGCTGTGCATAAGATAGGCAAATCTTGGAGAATGACAGGAGATTATTTAAAACTTAATTAGGAGTTGACTACAATTACAGCTTCAGATGTAGTTTCATTGCTGGAGCAAGTCAGCATGTCTGGTGGCACCTGATACACAGCCATTAAGATGATATATGCTTTTTAAACCATACCCACTAGTAAATATCATCCAAAGAAGTTTATTTTTGTCTGGTGAAGCCATCAATACACTCAGAAGGTCTCAGCTCAGTGCTGCATCAGTGTTCCAAATTTTTCACAATTAGGGATTGGCAAACTGGTTTGTGGACTAAATCTGGCTGCCACTTGTTTTTGTAAATAAAGTTTCATTGAACCATAGCTATGACCACTCTTTACATATTATCTATAGGTGCTGTTGTGCTAAAATGGTAGAGCTGAGTTGTTGACCACAGAGATCATGTGGTCCACGAATCCTAAAATATTTATTGTAGCAGACTTGCCATATAATTGTGCAGCTTAAGAATTGATCTTGGGGGAAGGAATACATGCCCAGCCCAGAGCAGCATAAGAGTCATACATTCCGGCTTAGGTTTACCTAACAAACAGGGTTGCTGCTTGAAGGCATAACAAAGAGTGTGATCTGCACGTAAGCGAATGTTGCCCAGCCCCACAACCCTGGGGTCTGGAGGCCACTTGATAAACACCTTGCCCTTATGGGGTACCGCCTGAGCTCATGGGATAGCTGTTTAGCCCACGACGGGTAATCCCCTCATGCAGAGGGGGGACAACCTAAGACAGGCACAGTTGTGGGGGGGCCAGGCTGGAAAGAATGGGAACAAAGTTCCCCTTTGTGGCTGCATTGCTTGTCTGTGCTTATCTCAAACTCTGGCTTATGGCCCTAGGCTTAAGCAACCCATTAAGACCCCGAGTCATGGGACATCTGTGTCCTTAGGCTACGTGTTCCGGAATCTATGGCCATTCTTGCAATGCCTGGGTGGTCACGTATAAGGAAGTAACTTTGATTTTTTGACTATAAGAATAAAGTGGCTGGGGCATTCGGTGCCGCAGTCTTGTACCGTGTTTATGTGTGTCAGTGTCTTTCTTTGTCTGTCTCTTTGTGTTATATGTCCATCCCCCGTCCTGCAAAGGGGCCACGTCAAGTGGTGCAGCGAGCAAGGTTGCATCATTTCGGGATGGAGGGACCGAGCAGGCACCTCTTTGGCTATTGGTAAGTGGCATCCAACAGGGGACTCTCGGGAAAAATGGGAAACACCCCCTCAGCCATCGTGAATATGGAAAGTTAATTAAAGGATTATTAGATTCCATGGAGGTTAATGTAAAGGAAAGAACCCTAAAGCAGCTGTTTGCTTTAGTGCAGAAACATTGTTATTTGTATCGAAAGTTAATTCAACGATTGTTAGATTCGGTGAGGGTTAAAGTAAAAGAAAGAACCCTAAAGCAGCTATTCGCTTTAGTGCAGAAACATTGTTATTGGTGTCAGTCCCAGTCTCAGGTACAGTTAAATCTCCATAGCTGGCAACAAGTTGTTAAAGCCTTTCGTGTTGCCCATCAG
>VBSM01003212.1:6239384-6252951 GCA_008086735.1 Cheirogaleus medius
TGAGTGATCCTCCCGCCTCGGCCTCCCAGAGTGCTAGGATTACAGGCATGAGCCCCCGCACCTGGCCTGCTTTCAAAATTTTTAAAGTAAATATTCCATGACTTTGTAATTGCTACTTCTTGGCTAAGATCTCCTCTGTAAAAGGATCTTTGCAGTACTGGTTATAAGTTAAAATCTCTAATTAATTGTATTGATATATTATTTGGATTAATTAAAGGTAAATCATCTGTTCCAAGGACTATTCTATGCAATCACAAAATGGGATGAAAGAGATCATAACGATATTATGGTATTAATTGTTCAAATTTATTGAGCACTTGTGATGTGCCAGGCACCATTCTAAGTGCCTTACATATTAATATATTCACTCATCTAATCCTTTGAAACACATTGTGATTTAGATACCATCATATAGAAGAGGAAATTGAGATAGCAAGAGATTAAGGAATTTGCTTAAGGTCCTGTAACTCGTAAAGGGCATAACCTTGAAATTTGTTATCAGACAGCCAGACTGCAGAGCCTGTTCCTCAGTTAGCTATGAACGCTGCAATAGGTGGATATGGCATGTGCCTTGAAAACCCAGAGGAAGAGATATTAATATATATCTGTCCTGAAGGGTTGCTAAAGGCCTGTGAACTTTGGAAACATTAAAAACAAGTGATAAAGTCCAGGCTTTGTGGAGATGAGAGAAGCAGACAGTGAGAGGGAATAACTGTTGGAACTAAAAATTAGGGTCTCAGAATCTATAACATTTGGTTTATAAGGGTCTTTATCCTTATTGATGCTGCCCCCTCTTTTTTTTAATGGGTGGGGTTTGAACCCAGGGCCTCATACATGCAAAGCATGTACTTTACCACTGAGCTACATCCCCACCCTGCTGCCCTTGGTTGTAAGATTGAGGTTACATGTGCTTGATATTGTAGGAGGCAGTGACATTCAAGGACGTTGCTGTGGTCTTCACCAGGGAGGAGTTGGCGCTGCTGGACCCTGCCCAGAGGAAGCTGTACCGAGATGTGATGGTGGAGAATTTCAAGAACCTGGTTGCAGTGGGTGAGGACAGGCACCATTTGACACTTAACTTCACCTCCTTTAAGAGTCCCTGTGTGCTCAGTTGTTCAATGCTTTGGACCTTTCAGAATGGTTCCCTGCTCTTGAAGACAAAAATTGTTCTAATACCTGGGATAACAGGGATAGATTTTTCTGGTCTTTCTGGTTAGGCATAATTCTGTCCATTCATTCATTCATTCATTCATTTATTTATTTTGAGTCAGAGTCTCACTCTGTTGCCCGGACTAGAGTGCCGTGGCATCAGCCTAGCTCACAGCAACCTCAAACTCCTGGGCTCAAGGGATCCTTCTGCCTCAGCCTCCCGAGTAGCTGGGACTACAGGCATGCGTCACCATGCCCAGCTCATTTTTTCTATATATTTTTAGTTGACCAATTAATTTCTTTCTATTTTTAGTAGAGACGGGGTCTCGCTCTTGCTCAGGCTGGTTTCCAACTCCTAACCTTGAGTGATCCGCCCGCCTCGGCCTCCCAGAGTGCTAGGATTACAGGCATGAGCCACCACGCCTGGCCAATTCTGTCCTTTTAAATTGCTGGTTCTCAGTCAAGGGTGATTTTTGTCCCCAGAGGACATTTGGCAATGTCTGGAGACAGTTCGTTGTCACAGCTGGGAGAGGGGTGCTATTGGCATCTAGTGGGTAGTTGCCAGGGATGCTGCTAAATTCCCTACAATGCACAGGTCAGCCCCCACGAAAGAGAATTAGCCAATCCAAAATAGTAGAGCCGCAGTTGAGAAACCCTGTTTTAAATGGACTGTAAATGGACAACTTCTATGTTTTGTCTTTCAAATTATGGTTGTGACCATTGGTGGGTCATGAAATCAACTTAGTGCATTATACTGATATTTTTTCAATAAAATAGAATAAAATAGAAAGGATAGAAAGTATCAGAGTTCCTTATCAAGAACTATTTACTGCAGAATGTACCTCGCAAAAAAATAAAAATAAATAAATAGAAAAGAACCAAAAAAAGAAGAAAAAAAAAGAACTATTTACATTACAAGAAAAACTGTGACCATTTTTCATTGAGTGGTGTGAGATACAGTATTAGAAATGTAAGGAATTATACTTCTTGATACAACTAGTTTTATGAAAAAATAAAATTAAAAAAGGAAAAAGATATTTTTAATTTAAAAAAAAAATGAAATGTAAGGAAAACAGACATTGGCTAAATCTAATTTGATCTATATATATACATGACCTAAATTTCTTATTGCAGTTCCTGATCCAAAAAGTTCTTAAAATATCACTTTAGAGGTTCTGAGGATTATAGGATATGAAGAAAAATATATTTTGGTTGTGTGTTCATCTTAAGTATATGTATCTCTACCTTTTTATAGGGCATCTTCCCTTCAAAGCAGATATGGTATCCCAGTTGGAAGTGGAAGAAAAGCTTTGGATAATGGAAACAGAAACCCAAAGAAGTGGACATTCTGGTGAGAACCATGGAGCCATTCTTTCAGGTACTAGCTAGTCTGCACCTTGCCATGTCTGTGATCGCCACTCTTGTCCGAGTGCTGTCATTGCTTGCCTAGATTATGACAACAGCAGCCATGGTGGTCTCCATGCTTCTCCCCTTTCATGCCTATAATCCATTCTCTACACAGTAGCCAGAGTGGTTCTTTGTTTTTGTTTTGTTTTGTTTTGTTTTTTGAGACAAAGTCTCACTCTGTTGCCCAGGCTAGAGTGCTGTGGCGTCAGCCTAGCTCACAGCAATCTCAAATTCCTGGGCTCAAGCGATCCTCCTGCCTCAGCCTCCCAAATAGCTGGGACTACAGGCATGCGTCACCATGCCTAGCTAATTTTTTCTGTATATTTTTAGTTGGCCAATTAATTTCTATTTTTGTTCGCTGCTGTCTACTCACAGCCTCTGATGGGCCTTCCACATATTAGGTGCTCAGTAAATACTTGTTGAATAAATGAATGAATGATTTAAATAATTATTCTTTTGAATAGGAGTGAGGAAGCTCTCCTAGCTTCTAACCTATGACATCAGCCTTTTCCGTTCAAGAAGAGCACCTCATCTGTACACCCAGCTAGCCTTTCCTTGCCCTCCATTCTCCTGCCCTCTTGCAGCTTCCTTTTTCACTTCACTTTTTGTCCCCTTTCCTTTCTCTCTCCTTTCCTTTCTCTTTAATTTGCATATCCCTCAGGCCTATCCATTTAAAAACTAAAAGTAAAAGTTAGTTATTCCTAGAGGATATAAATTTATATGCTCTCTCCCTACCCCAAAAATAAAGAGGCTTATCTGCTAACATGATAGACTAGACCCTGAATTCTGTGAGTAGTTGATGGATATAATCCATCTTCTTTTGTCCATCTCTCCTTTTTAGGAGATGCTTGATGTGTTCAGGAATGTTAGGAACTTGCTTCACTTTACTGGTTGCATTTTTATATGCACACTTAATCTTGGGAATTATCCTAAGTATCATCATTTTTCATTTTTGCATAATAGACAAAAGTCTCTTTTAACAAATATGGTAGCATTTTCTGCCACCGTTTCTCAAAGGTTTTTTTTTTTCTTTCTCCTTTAGTATTAATGTGTTTCAGGATTTTGCAACCATACTCCATATACAGATAATATTTTAAAACATTCTTTACAGGTCAGGGGAGCACAGATTAAAGAGCTTGTTTTTATAGAGACTCTTTAAAAACTTACAGAGAATGGAGACAAATTGATCTTACATTCCTATTACTCGTAGAGATGGCTCATAGGTTTAGAACACACTAGTGTGATTAATGGATTATTTTGTAACATTGTGTTCCAGTGAATGTCTAACATAATCCTAATTTCTTAGACATCTTTGGATATGTAAAGATTCAAACCCACTAACCTTAAAAGATAAAAGCTATTCACAGTTATTAAAATGTATAACTACACTGTCAAAAATTATCAGTGCTAATATGGCAGGCATTACATTTCATCAGTTCCCTTGTAGCAATTTCAACTTGGCTTCTCATTGGTGAAAACAGCCTCATTCATACCACCAGCTTCCCACTTTCCCTTCCCTCCTACACCTAAACAATTATGTAAGCTACATACAATATTTAGAAGTTTTTTTGTTGTTGTTGTTGTTGTTTTTATTAGTAGAGACAAGGTCTTGCTCTTGCTCAGGCTGGTCTCGAACTCCTGAGCTCAAATGATCTGCCCGTCTCGGCCTCCCAGAGGGCTAGGATTACAGGTGTGAGCTACCTTGCCCGGCCTATTTAGAAGTTTTGAATTGGACATTTCCAGAAGTCCCAAGGCACTGACATGCCTGTGGAGATTAGAGTTCTGATTAGGAAAAGAAAATTACAGAATTTCTAAATCATTTTTCCTGTATAATGTGCATCCTAATGGTATTAAATTTTCTGGTAGCACAGGCAATGTGAGAAGCTGTTTGCATGTTACAATGACTTCTGACACTAAACACCTGAAGTTAGGCAATACTTGACAGGTTGAGGGCATAGTCCGCCATAGGTCTGCCCTCAACACCAGCTGTAAAAGTTTGAAGATTCTAGGCTGGGTGTGGTGGCTCACGCCTGTGATCCTAGCACTCTGGGAGGCCGAGGCGGGAGGATTGCTCAAGGTCAGGAGTTCGAAACCAGCCTGAGCAAGAGCGAGACCACGTCTCTACCAAAAAAATAGAAAGAAATTAATTGGTCAACTGAAAATCCATAGAAAAAAAAATTAGCTGGACATGGTGGCGCATGCCTGTAGTCCCAGCTACTCGGGAGGCTGAGGCAGAAGGATCCCTTGAGCCCAGGAGTTTGAGGTTGCTGTGAGCTAGGCTGATGCCACGGCACTCTAGCCCAAGCAAGAGAGTGAGATTCTGTCTCAAAAAAAAAAAAAAAAGAAAAGTTTTAGGATTCTCAGATAATTGGGCTCACTTCTGACCAACTGGCCACAAATTTGGGGGTTCCTGTGATAATTTGTTAGAAGGACTCATAGAACTCAGGAAGGTGCTATATTTATAATTATAGATTTATTGTAGCAAAAAGGGTACAAATTAGAACCAGCAAAAGAGAGAGATGCATAGAGTGAAATCTGGGAGGTTTCCCTGCTGCCTCCCTTTTATAAGGACCGTTGTGAGCACTTTGGGCTTATCTGGATAATCCGGGGCAATCCTCCATCTCAAGACCCTTAATTTAATCATATCTGTGCAGTCCTTTTTGCCATGTACATTAACATATTCACAGGTTCCAGGGTTCAGGATATGAACATCTTTGGGAAGGTTATTATTCAACCTGCCATATCCAGAAATGTGTACATATCTGCTGATATTTTTTTCAGCGTTTGTATTACTAGAATATAACCTTCCATTTGAGCAAATTAATTATTTGATTAAGGACTTGGTAACCCCCACCCCCCAAACATTTTAAGCCAAGGTCTTTCATATATTTTTAACCATGACCCTCAATAAGAACTATATTTTACATCCTGAACATAAACCTGAAAGGAATGGGAGAACAAGCAGGCATCTCAGCTCTCTGGGACAAGGCTTCCTAAGCCGAATGTAGCTCTCCTTCTCTTACTTTTCAGGGTTGGCTTTGGGAGTCTGTACTATGCTCTATTTTTTTCTTCTCTCAAGTTCTTTCTTGTACAAGATTAGCTTTCCCTTTTCTACTTCTTGTACAGAGACCTGGATTTCTACCAGGTTTTAGAACAATGTATGTTGTTATTCCAACTGCTTCCCCAAACTTACTCTTGGAGGACAATTTCTGTCAGGATTTAAAATATTATTTTATGCCCACATTCTGAACTTTTCTAACCTAATTAGGTAGTAGAATCCCTCTCGTCATATGCCCACTGAGGAAAAGGTAAGTAAGCTTTTATTGATGTAGGTTGGAATGTGGATTGTCTTTTTGTTGCCCTGCAGCCATCTAATTTCAGGCTCTTAGTTTTCATAGTAAATTGTTAGACTTATGATTCTAAATGGATCACATTTACATTTAGTGTATAGGAGCCTGTTGACCCCACTCTTTGCTTATACCCAAAGGACAATGTGACCCTTCCCCTGATTTATTAAGGCCTTCTGCCATGGCCTAAGTGTGAAATCCTGATATTTGTGAACAAAACATTTACTGGTCACCTCTGAATATTGCTTATTTTTTTTTAATAGGCAGCAAGAATCAAAATAAGATGGAGACTTTTCAAAAATTTGCATTAAAATACCTTTCACATGAAGAGCTATCCTGCTGGCGAATCTGGAAACAAGTTGCCAGTGAATTAACCAGGTGTCTTCAGAGGAAGAGTTTCCACTTACTGCAAGGTGACTCTATTCAGGTTTCTGAAAATGTGAACACTATAATGAATCATAAAGGAGACAGCTCTATCTATATTAAAAATCAAGAGTTTTCAATTTTGAAAACCCAGGATTCTCAGGTGAATACATATCTCAGTGAGTCACAGAACCAGGGTAGAGGTAAACAAATTGATGTGAAAAATAACCTGCACATATGTGAAGACTTCATGAAAAAATCTCCATTTAGTGAGCATGTTAAAACTGACACAGGACAAAAACCCTACAAATGTAATGAATGTGGCAAGAGCACTAGTGATGGCTCCAGTCAGCAGTTACGCTTAGAGAAAACCCAACCGCCTGGTGAGTGTGGAACAGGCTTCAGTTACAACTCAGTGCTTCCCCTACATCTGAATGTTCACATAGGAGAGAAATGCTTCAGTCCAAGCTCACGTCTGCAAACTCAGAGAATTCACCCAGGAGAGAAACCTGATAAATGTCATGAATCTGGTGATTGCTTCAGTAGGAGTTCTTTTCCATCTTACCAATCTAATCATACAGGAGAAAAGTCCTACAGGTGTGACAGTTGTGGCAAGGGATTCAATAGTAGCACAGGTCTTATCATTCATTACAGAACTCATACCGGAGAGAAACCTTATAAATGTGAGGAATGTGGTAAATGCTTTAGTCAAAGTTCAAATTTCCAGTGCCATCAGAGAGTCCACACTGAAGAAAAACCATACAAATGTGAAGAGTGTGGTAAGGGCTTCGGTTGGAGTGTGAATCTCCGTGTCCATCAGAGGGTCCATAGGGGCGAGAAACCTTATAAATGTGAGGAGTGTGGGAAGGGCTTCACTCAGGCGGCACATTTTCACATACATCAAAGAGTCCACACTGGGGAGAAACCCTACAAATGTGGTGTGTGTGGGAAGGGCTTCAGTCACAATTCACCCTTAATATGCCATCGGAGAGTCCACACTGGAGAGAAGCCATACAAATGTGAGGCATGTGGGAAAGGCTTTACCCGTAATACAGACCTTCACATCCATTTCAGAGTCCACACAGGAGAGAAGCCCTATAAATGTAAGGAGTGTGGCAAGGGCTTCAGTCAAGCTTCAAACCTTCAAGTCCATCAGAATGTCCACACTGGAGAGAAACGATTCAAATGTGAAACATGTGGGAAGGGCTTCAGTCAGTCCTCAAAGCTTCAAACCCATCAGAGAGTCCACACTGGAGAGAAGCCATATAAATGTGGTGTGTGTGGTAAGGACTTCAGTTATAGTTCAAATCTTAAACTGCACCAAGTAATTCATACTGGAGAAAAACCATATAAATGTGAGGAGTGTGGGAAGGGCTTCAGTTGGAGATCAAATCTTTATGCTCATCAGCGAGTTCACTCAGGAGAAAAACCCTATAAATGTGAGGAGTGTGATAAAAGCTTCAGTCAGGCCATAGATTTCCGAGTACATCAGAGAGTCCATACTGGAGAGAAGCCGTACAAATGTAGTATATGTGGGAAGGGTTTCAGTCAGTCCTCTGGTCTTCAATCCCATCAGAGAGTCCACACTGGGGAAAAGCCCTACAAATGTGACGTGTGTGGAAAGGGCTTTAGGTACAGTTCACAGTTTATATACCATCAGAGAGGCCACACTGGAGAAAAACCTTACAAATGCGAGCAGTGTGGGAAAGGCTTTGGTAGGAACTTGAATCTTCGTCATCATCAGAGAGTCCACACAGGGGAGAAACCCCATATATGTGAGAAATGTGGTAGGGCCTTCAGTCTTCCCTCAAATCTTCGAGTCCATCTGGGTGTTCACATCAGGGAGAAACTCTTTAAATGTGAAGAATGTGGTAAGGGCTTCGGTCAGAGAGCACGTCTTCAAGCCCATCAGAGAGTCCACACTGGAGAAAAACCATACAAATGTGTTATATGTGATAAGGACTTCTGGCACCGTTCACGTCTTACATATCATCAGAAAGTCCATACTGGCAAAAAGCTTTAGAAATGAGAATTGTGTTACCAAGTTTTGTCAGAATGCCCATCTTCAGGTTTTTGGAGCTGGTGTTAAAACCTGTGAAAGTATTGAAAGAGGAAGGGGATTCTTCAGACTCAGAATCTAGTAAGAGAAATAGAACCCATTTAGGGGAGAAATATAAATTGTGACCCTCTTGGTAAGATCCAATTAGTATAAATGATCATCTGTCAATGTGGATATATTGCCTGAAGATAATGTGAGAAGGATATTTGCCATATACTAACTGGTTTTTTGGTCAGAGAGGGTTTTGGATTATTTTTCCTTTTCCTTTCATTTTATATTTACAGTTATTATTTTTACTAAAGCTGTAAAGCTATAAAAATGAATAAAATTACTGACTAAAAATTTTCTGTAGCTAAGGATTCATAATATTTGATACGGTATATAGGGTTAAAATTAAGGACTAGATCACTAAAGATGAATTTTTGATCTTCAGAAGTAAATGTGTGTCTGCCAGAGATGTATATTATAAAAAGATGTTCAATGCATCATTGTTTTAATAGCAAACATAGACATAATTAGTTGGATTGCCAAAGTATTTTATGGTATACCAATCTAATGGAACACTATGCAAACATCAAATGGGAAAAGGTAAATTTTTGGTTATGGATATTGGAAGATGTTCAATATATTAACCTGGAAAAACATAAAACATATTTTTCTGTTTAAAAATAAGATTAAAAAATCTTAATTTTTAAAAAGCATAGATAAATAGATATTTCTAGTTATCTCTAATGAAATTTTGCTTCATATATTTTTACATTTCTTTAAACTTCTTATTTTGAAGTTTAAAACTTTCAGAAAAATGATAAAAATTATGTAAAATCTCCCATATACCTTTTACCCAGATTCACCAGTTATTAAAGTTTATCATTCTCTCCACATATATAAGTGTATATATACACATGCACATACATATTGCTACCTGTGTATACATTTACTTTTTTTTACCCATATGAGTATGTTACAGACATCTTTTCCCTGACACAAAATACTTAACTGTGTTCTCCCAGTAAAAAGGGTATTTACTTATGCAGCTCCAGTACAACATTCAGGAACATATCATATGGATATGTAACACTATGTGATCTACAGACCTTATTTAAATGTCAATTGTCCCAATAATATATTTATTATTTTTTCTGGGCTAGAGTACAGTCAAGAATTAGACATTGCTATAATCTGAATCACTACCTCATTCACTGTTTCTAATAACCTTGATATTTTTGCCGTTATTTTGTAGAATGTTTCTTAATTTGGATTTGCCTGGGGTTTCATCACGATTGGATTTAAATTATGCATTTTTTGGCATGAGGACGCTAATATTCCTTGGCGCATGTTGTACTGAAACACATGTTTGTACCATTATAGGTGAGGACAACTTGGATCACTTGTTTAGGGTAGGTGTGTGCTAGATTTTTTCATTGTGAAGTTACTGTTTTTCCCTTTTTAATTAATAATTTGTGGGGAGATACCATCTGGCTCTGTAAATAGCTTGTTTTTTTGTTTTTTATTTCATCATATTATGGGGGTACAAATATTGTTAAGGTTACATATATTGCCCTTGCCACCCCTCCCCCTGCCGAGTCAGAGCTTCAAGTGCATCCATCCTCCAGGTGGTGCGCATCGCACTCATTATGTAAGTATACACCCATCCCCTCCTCCCCCCTCCCACCTGCCCCACACCCAATAAATTTTTTTTTTTTACATTTTGGTTACATTTTATATCTTTGCCTCACCCTAGGAAGGGTTAGAGGTATGCCCTCCTCCACAAAGCTCACCACATCCCTAAGATGTGGGTCTACCCCCCACCCCCGAATCCCTGGTGAACACTACCGCCATTTGATCTCCATAGTTTTAATTAGTCAGTACCAATTTGATGGCGAGTACATGTGGAGTCCATTTTCCTGTTCTTGTGTCGCCTCACTTTAGATAATGGGCTTAAGCTTAATCCAGGATAGTACAAGCGGTGCTAGCTCGCTGTTGTTTCTTAGAATTGAGTAATATTCCATTGTGAACATAGACCACATTTTAATTATCCACTCATGAATTGACGGGCACTTGGGTTGTTTCCATGTCCTTGCAATAATGAATTGTGCTGCCATAAACATTTGGGTGCAGATGTCTTTATAATAGAATCTCTTATGCACTTTTGGGTAGATGCCTAACAATGCTATTGCTGGGTCGAATGATATTTCTATTTTTAGCTGTTTGAGGTATCTCCAAATTCTTTTCCACAAAGGTTGCACTAATTTTCAGTCCCACCAGCAATGTAAGAGTGTTCCTATCTCTCCACATCCTTGCCAGCATTTGTTGTTTTGGGATTTATTGATATAGGCCATTCTCACTGGGGTTAGGTGGTATCTCATTGTGGTTTTGATTTGCATGTAAATAGCTTGTTTTTAAGCACATTTTCTTCCATTAGTGTCAGCATTCTCTGCTAAGCCTGGCCTAAATCAGTTTTTGCTCTGATGGTTGCATAAGGGTGATTTTCTACCTTCATCATTCCTCCAATCTGTGTTAGTTTGTTCTACTCTTTGTCCTGTTTGCCCATCATGCAGTTTTCATAAGTTTGAGCACATCCTTACTCTCTGGCACAAAATGATGTTCCAGGCTCGTCTTGTACCCTCCCTGCCAGCACCCCATCCCACCAAAAAAAACAACAACAAATAGAATTTGCTGTTTGGGAAGTCTGATTCCTCAGATTGGGGAATGGTACTTAGAAATCAAGATCTGAGTGATTGATAGTTATGAAGGGAAGTAGGAAGAATGAATTATGAGTTCATACTTTTACCTCTAATTCATAAATCAACATCGTAGTGTTTTTTTCTAGTTATTTTCCTCCATTCCATGTTGCATCTTCATTCTCCAAGAATCAGAAATTTGTCTCCCAGTATCATCCATATATTTACTGGGGAATGTGGACATGAATCCAAGTAGAACTTGGAGGTTCTGTCATTCAAGGAAGGAGAGAGTGGGAGTATTGGACAACTAATGCAGAGGTAATTTTTGAATGGTATAGTCTCCCAAACGTTACAGCTTTCTTTTTCCATTCTCAGAGCATCAACCCTCCTTTAAACCAAATAAATTATCCAGTAGGACCATGTAGAAAGTTATCTGGAGAGAAACCCAAGGAGGCCTATCCAGGTGAGAATTTTGCAGTCAGTGTTGTCCTTGCAGATACTAGTATAGCTAATGGGAAGGAACAGTTCCTTGTGAAGTGTAGTTCGGGAGCTCTCCTACCCTGTGAGTGCAACTAATGCCATTGATCAGCATTGCTTTACTTTATCTGTTAGTACTATTTCCCTCTCATTCTCCACTTCTCAGAAAGACTTTGGCAAACTTCTCAGATCATCGAAGACCACAGCCCTCCATTGCTTCTTGAGAGTACCCAAAGCATTTTAGGAGAAACTAGTGTTAAAGATGTAAGGCTGGTAGCAGGCCCCCTTCCCCTCCCTATGACGAAAAGAAAAGGCTCACAAGACCAGACCCACCAAGGACAACTGCCAGGCCCCACTAAAAACAACAACACCTGGATGAGTATCCACCCAGATAAGAAAGTTTTTGGTTCCTGGATTCCGCAAATACCACCAGCCCCTCCTATTTCTCAATAATCACTGAGAGACGCAGTGGAAAATCCCCAGCTCTTCCTGCCAAAAGTCCCTAGCCCACCCTAAACAGTATAAGAGCCTAACTTCTCAGGGTCCCTCTCTTGGGACCCATGAACCTCGCCCGGGAGCACTCAATAAAGCCACATTGTTTGGCCCTTCTCTCTCTCCCTCTCTGCTTTTTTGCCGCCGGAAAACTTTACAAAAGAGACCATACCAGAATATTGGTTACAAAACAGTATAGTGTAATGCTTAGAGAGCAGACTCTGGGGTTAGACTTTCTTGTTCAGTTCAGCCATTTGCTAGTAGAGTAACTGCAGACAAGATGTTTAACCTTTGTTATTCACGTTGCTTGTGTCTTCCATGTTGATAACAATATCTCAGTTCTGTTATAAGCGTTAAAACTATATGCCTGGCACATAGTCATAGTAAGATCTGTACAGTGTTAACTATTATTTTCAATGTAGACTTCACTACTATATTTCTATTTATATTATTGTAAATTTCTAAGCCAGGGATCAGTAAACTATAGCCTGCTAACCAAATCTGGCCTGTATCTTATTTTTGTTTGGCCTAAAAGCTGAGATTTTACATTTTTAAAGAGTTGTAAGAAAAATAAAAGCAAAGAGGGGCCTGGCATGGTGCCTCATGCCTGTAATCCTAGCACTCTGGGAGGCCGAGGCGGGAGGATCGCTCAAGGTCAGGAGTTCAAAACCAGCCTGAGCAAGAGCAAGACCCCATCTCTACTAAAAATAGAAATTAATTGGCCAACTAAAAATATATAGAAAAAATTAGCCGGGCATGGTGGCGCATGCCTGTAGTTCCAGCTACTTGGGAGGCTGAGGCAGAAGGATTGCTTGAGCCCAGGAGTTTGAGGTTGCTGTGAGCTAGGCTGTTGCCATGGCACTCTAGCCCAGGCAACAGAGTGATACTCTGTCAAAAAAAAAAAAAAAAAAGCAAAGTGGGCCCTTATGTGGCTTACAAAACCTAAAACATACTGTCTGGTGCTTTATAGGAATTTTGCCATCCCCTGGTCTAAGCAAATTTCAGTTTCTTGGAAGCCCTTTTTTCTGAGATACATACATAATACGTGATATAAAGATATATACTGTCTCAACGCTTCTTAAAATGCTTTAGGTTTAAAAAAGTTACATCAGAAAACACAACCACATTTTTTATAGAAAATTCTGACCATATACAAAGCCATGTGTTACATGTCTAAAGTGTAGCTAATCTGCAGTCCTTTGAATAGATGTTATTTATTTCTCCACTTTTGCCTGTTAGAAAATGTTTTGGTTTTACAGGATTAAATACCTTCTTCCCCAAGTCAGTAGGTGGTAAATAGCACAACCAGAGTGTGAATGTGAATTCAGGTCTGTCTGACTTAGAGCTACTCTTAAATCCCATCTGCATGAATTAAATTGCAAGGCCAGAACCGCCAAACTTGCATTCAGTAGAACATGCACCCTCTCCCACCTGAACAAAGCACAAAGGCAGGAATGGAAAATCCATAGAAAAATACAAAATTTACCTAGGAAGCTTTTTGTCCCATTTCTACTCAGGCTTTTCCTGTAATATGTCAATAATCTAAGGGGTATGTTTTGTATTTCCTAGATTACATTTCTGACCTGGTTGAT
>VBSM01003212.1:6258130-6273287 GCA_008086735.1 Cheirogaleus medius
AAAAAAAAAAAAGTGATTCAGGCACAGTGACATGGGCCTGTAATCCCAGTTACTTGGGAGGCTGAGACAGGAGGACCACTTGAACCCAGGAGATCAAGATCAGCCTTGACAACAGAGTGAGACCCTGTCTCCAAAAAAGAAAGAAAAAGAAAACCAATTAAAAAATTAAATAAATAAATAAAGGTTACATACCATATGATTATATTTATGTAATATTCTCCAAATGACAAAGTTATAAAGAGGGGCAACAGATTGGTGGTTGCCAGGGGTTAGGGATGGCGGGGGAGGGAGTGGATGTAGCTATAAGGTGGTAGTAGATGGAAGATCTTTGTGGTGATGGAATAATTCTTGTTTTGCTTGTGATGATGATGACACGAAACTACATGTGATAAAAATGACAAAGAACTACCCATACACATAATATACCGGTATCAATTTTCTGGGATTGATACTGTACTATAGTTGCATGAGATATAACCATTGGGGAAAGTTGGATCAAAGATACATGGGACCTCTGTGTACTATCTTTGCATTTTTCTTGAATCAATAATTATTTAAAAGTAAAAAAAGTAATTTGAGGAATTTTGAAATAATTTGTCCTTTTCAAAATTTAAAATCCCCCCCTCCCCTCAAAGAGGTGCCTTAGATGTTTTATGGAAAGATTAAGTATGGCTTGGTAGGTACAACCATGAGTAACTAATGCTGAAGTTGGGAAAAATACTGTTAGATGTTTTGTTGCTAGAAGAGCTGTTTTCTTCTTTTCAGTGATTAACTTTCGATGTTTGTGTGTGTGTGCATGCAGGCTAAGGTGTGTTTTGTTAATTTCTGAAAATAATATACTTAGTTTAAAATGTTCTCCTAGTTTTGTAATAACTTACAGGCACTTCCTGTTTGTCCTTGCTTGTACTACTCAAAGTAGTTTTGCGAGAATTAACTTGAAATGAGCTCGATTTTAAACATAAAGAAGGACGGGTGCGGTGGCTCACACCTGTAATCCTAGCACTCTGGGAGGCTGAGGTGGGAGGATCATTTCAGCTCAGGAGTTTGAGACCAGCCTGAGCAAGAGCAAGACCCCATCTCTACTAAATATAGAAAGAAATTAGCTGGACAACTAAAAATATACATAGAAAAAATTAGCCAGGCATGGTGGCGCATGCTAGTCCCAGCTACTCAGGAGGCTGAGGCAGGAGGATCGCTTGAGCCCAGGAGTTTGAGGTTGCTGTGAACTAGGCTGACACCACGGCACTCTAGCCCAGGCAACAGAGTGAGACTCTGTCTCCAAAAATAAAATAAAATAAAATAAACATAAAGCAAGTTCATGATGGTTCTTACCCTTTTCTAAGGCACAGAAAAACACAAGGGTCAAGCCATCTCTAAGGCCCCTGCCTCCTAGGTCAGAAGTACCAGGTGTTCTATTTGTGTGAAAAGAGAAGAAAAGAGAGTTCTGCATTTAGTCAGTATGACTGGCATGTTCTTTGCATGGAGGACTCTACAGATAATGCTGCCCCTGAACTGGTTCTGTCCTCACTGGGTGTGAATCCTCACTTAGTGTACCTCTGTGCCCAGGGCTCCAGCCAAAACAAATATAATGGTAAGCACAGTGTTTATATAAATATTCAAATTTTCCCCACAGTCAAAGACACCTTACACATAGTTATGAGACAAATGGAAACTGGAAGGAAAATATTTACAACATAATATGCTAGAAAATGACTTAATATCCTAAAAATGTCTCTTACAAGTTCATAACACTCAAAAACCCAATAGGAATATGAGCCACATTTAAAAATAGGCAAGTCACAATAGAAGATTACTAGGAAATACAAAGAATATATGAAGCCGAGTGTGGTGACTCACACCTATAGTCCCTGTGACTTGGGAGGCTGAGGCAGGAGGATCGCTTGAGACCAGCAGTTTGAGGCTGCAGTGAGTCTTGATCGTGCCACTGCACTTTAGCTTGGGTGACAGCGTGAGACTCCATCTCAATAAAAAAAAAAAAAAAAAAAGGAAATATATGAAAAAGTGATGGTCTTCATTGATAGTCAACTATTTGGAAATTTTTAAAAGATCTATTTTTATTTATCTAATTCCCAAAGATTTAAGGAAGTAACCATGCCCAAGCTTAGCCAGGTTATGGAAATTCAGGGAACACTTAAGAGTTGCTTGAAATAAAGATAAGAATCATTTGGGAGGAAAATATGCCATTATACTTGCAAAATTTCAAAGGTCTGTGTTCTCTGACATTGATATTTTTTCCTTAGGATAAATTCTAGGAAATGGAAATGGGCAAAGATTGATGTGACAAGATGTTCCTTGTAGCGTGGCTTGTAATAATAAAACATCTAAACTAATTGTGCGTTCTAGATCCTGTGTGGTTCATCCATTGCACAAACTATTAAATATGGGTAAAATACATAATTACATTAATAAAAACTAAAATTCGTTGAAGACTTAGTATGTGCCAGGCATATATGTTTTAAGACAGAGCTGTCCAGTAGAACTTCCGCAGTGCTGTTTCAATACAATTTCCAATATTGTGACGTCCAGTGTGAAAGCCACTACCCACATGTGGCTCTTGAGCACTTGAAATATGGCTAGTGTAACCAAGGGACTACATTTTAAACTTGTATTTAATTTTTAATTAATTTAAATTTACATAGCCACCTGTGACTAGTGGCTGCTAAATTAGACAGCACAGTCCTAAGGACTTCATGTATCTGTATTCATTTATCTGTATAAGAATCTTCTGATGGTTGGTATCATTATTCATTTGAGGAAATTGAGATTGAGGCATTTGTCTATATAAGGTCACACAGTAAGGGGCAGAGTTTTGGGATTTAAACTGAGGTACAACAGTCTCCTCTTATCCATGGGGGATATGTTTTAAGACCCCCCCCCAGTGGATGCCTGAAATCGTGGGTGGTACTGAACCCCATATATATTATGCTTTTTTTGTTCTGATAGCCAAGACAGCTACTAAGTGACTAGCAGATACAGTGTGGATATGCTGGCCACAGGGATGATTCACATCCTGGGTGGATGGAGCAGGACAGCGTGAGATTTCATCACAATATTTAGAACAGCACACAATTTAAAATTTGTGAATTGTTTATTTCTAGAATTTTCCATAGGATATTTTCAGACTGCAGTTGATAGTGGGTTACTGAAATTGTGGAAAACTAAATAGTGGATAAAGGGGGACCATTGTATTCTGGCATGAAAAACTGTACACTTGGGCACAGAGTACTGTCACAGATAGTGTCTTAGATAGGTGACATGTATCTTGAGACTACAGAGAACCAATTGCATAACTCCTCAGGAAAGGTGACTGAAGGCCTGTTGGTTTCTCAAATTGTACAAAAGTAGAGTACATGGGCTTAGTAAAGGTGGGTGAGAAAGGAAGGCAAAACCTATCAGATCCTGTTGGAACTAAATTGACCTAACATTTCTAGGACAATTGGGTAGTATCATTGAAATTATAAAATGTATGTACCCCATGATTCACGAATTACAGTTTTAGGGCATTTACTGTTGTAATACTAACAATTGGCACCAAGTTACATTTACAGGGGTAACTTTTTAGTTGCATATACTTTTGGTGTGACTGTGGAAAATTACTGTACAGAATGGGCATGTGGATGGAGAAGGGGAGGAAACTACTTAACATTGACTTAAGGCCCTCGGAGTCCAGAACATCTTCCTACCTGTCCTTTCCACCTGCCCAATGTCGCCCGTCTCCCACTGGATGTTGGTCATAAATTGAGGGACATGTGCTCGATGTTATAGGAGGCAGTGACGTTCAAGGACGTGGCTGTGGTCTTCACCAAGGAGGAGCTGGGGCTGCTGGACTCTGTCCAGAGGGAGCTGTACCGAGATGTGATGCTGGAGAACTTCAGGAACCTGCTGTCAGTGGGTGAGGACAGGCACCTTCCGTAACTGAACGTCAACCCTCAGGAGTGTCTTAGTTGCAAATAGTTGAGACTTTGGGGATCTTGAAATGCTTCCCTGGATTTGAGGGTCTGCATTTCCTAATTCCTGTGTGACACCTTGCCTATACCTTGTCTATTTTCCTCAAATTACAGTTGTGACATCTTGGTGGGTTTTCAAATCAGTTGATGAGTTACATCATTATTGCTTTTAATGAAATGGGATAGAAATAGCGTAACTCCTTGTCAGGAACTACATACAGTGAAACAAGAATAGGGAGTAAGGAAAGGAGAGACAATAAAAGTAGATCATCGTTAGGATCAGGTCACCTGATCACTTGGTTTGGTGATTTCTGTTTATGTATTTGTGTACTGATCACAACTTAAAATATATTTGGACAATAGTGCATGACCAGAATTTTGAAAAATACTACTTATAGCACATCAAGATGATAGTATTAAGATTAAAATTTTGGCCTGTCATGCATTCTTTTTATGCATATGCCATTTCTTTTTTGCAGGCTACCAGCCCTTCAAACTAGATACGCCGTTACAGTTAGGAAGAGAAGAGAAGCTTTGGGTGACAGAGGCAGAGACCCAAGGAGATGGGTGCTCAGGTGAGAACCACATGGCTTCAAGTGTGTGCAGGGAACAGCCCGGTCCTCTTTTCTCACCACCTCCTTGACTGCCAGACTGGCCCAAGCCCCCAGAATGCCTCACTCTGCTGTAGTGCATCCCCTTGCTCACTGCCTTCATGCTCTGCTTTGTCTGCCTACTACAGCCCATTGTCCACACAGCAGCCAGATCCTGTAAGTCAGATCGTGTCCCTCCTTGGCTTGAAACCCTCTCGTGACTTTCCATCTCACTCCTTAAATCCAAAGTTCCCATGGAGCCTTCATGTGGCCTTTCCGCCCACTCCCTCTGTGAGTTCATTTCCTCTCCTTTGCCCTTCACTCAATCTCTGACAGCAACACGGGCCTGCTCTCTGTTTCTTAGACCTGCCGAGTGTGCTTCTTTCTACCTGCAGTCCTGTCGCTTGCTCTTCTGTCTGCCTGGGGTGTTCTGGCCCTGTCCATCCTCCTGGCTCCCTGCCTGCTTCATTCGTGTCTGCTCGGGTGTCCTCTCCTCGCAGAAGCCCGTTCTGACCACCCTGTTGAAAATACCCATCCCCTTACTCAACCTGATTTTGTGACTCATCATTAATCACCAGCTGACAGATTCATGTGTTATGTTTTGTTTACTTGTTTATGGTCTTTCTCTCCCCATGAGAGGGTAACATCATGAGAGCAGAGGCTGGGCACATAGGGAGACACGTTCATTCAGTGTTTGTTGAATAAATGAGTGAAGGGATGAATGGGTAGGTGGTCACATTTGAATAGTAGTAAAAAGGCTCCCTCCCAGCTTTCCCTAACCTGTGGCATCCATGTACCCAGGGACATCGTCCCTGCTCTACTTTCACCACCCTCCTTCTAGCCCTTCTCTTCCTTCTTTCATTACCCCCTTTTCTTTACTCCTTCCCTCATTTATCTTTAATCTGTATATTCCTCAGATATACCCACCCTAAAATGTACTAATTATAGTCATCTCTACTGGATGTAAGCACCAAAAACCAAAACTAAATCAAATAAACAGAAAAAAAAAAAAAGCAAATAGAAAAACCCAGGAGAATCTGTCTGCCAATCTGATAGATGATGCCCTGGATTTTGTCAGTAGTCAGGGGGGTAAAATCTTTCCAATCTTTTTCATTTCTTATCTTGTGTGTCAGTGCTGAGTGAAGGTGGAATGCAGTCAGGCATGTTGGTTGTTAATACAAACCTCACCTGGGAATTATGATCCCAGTTATGGCCATTGTCCATTTTGTTTCTTAATAGGTAGGTTCCCAACTGCTTTGCCTCCTTGAGCAAATCTTTTCTTTTCTAATTGTGGACCAAATTTTTATTGAAACATTTACAGAAAACTGCACAAATAATAAGTATACTTGTACATTGTCCTAAAATTTTTGGAATGTAAAATATCTTCTTCTTTTTTTTTCACGGTTTTTTTAAAAATTGAGGTAGAATTTACATATGCACATCTTAAGTGTGCAGTTTGATGAGTTTTGACGAATGGAGGTACCTACCCGTATCACTCACACCCCTCAGATAACTGAACAAATCTGACAGCATGTTCTACCCTCACTTCCCTCATCTAGAGTATTTGCAGCAAACACAAGAATGTTCCAGAATTTTGTATTCTCTCTGTCCATTTAGGTGTCCTGTTTCATCTATACAAAATATTCTTGAGGTCTATTTTTACTGCAAAGACATACAAACTAAAGGGCTTCTTCTCCCTTAAGGTTCAAAAAAACAAAAGAGAATGGTCCTGAGCAGATATCACTCTTTACTTCTCTGGGAGATAGCTCACAGGTGGGTGGAGATTAAACTAGTGTTATTAAAGGACTATCTCAGAACATAATTAGTCTTCTGATGAATGTTTCACCTGATTATAATTTTTATGACACCTGTATTAGTTATCCATGACTGATTTACAAATGATTCTTAAATATAATGGCTTAAAACAGCAAGCATTTATTTGTAGTTTGTGTGGGCTAGGAATCTGGGAGCAGCTTCACTGGGTGATTCTGACTCAGGATCTCAAAAAGTTGTTGTCAAAGAGTCCATCAGAGCTGCAGTCCTCTGAAGGCTCATCTGGGACTGAAGGATCCGCTTTCAGGATGGGCTCATTCACAGGGTTGTTGGCACAAGGCCTCGATTTCTTGCCAAGTGGGCCTATCCCCGGGGCTGCCAGAGTAACCTCAAAACATGGCAGCTGCTTTCTTCCAGAACAAGGGATCCAAGAGTGCAGAAGACAGAAGCCACAATGTCTTTTATAACCTATCCTTGGAAGTGACATACCATCACTTCTGTCATATTCTATTGGTTTCACAGACCAAGCCTGATGCATCGTGGGAGGGGACTTCAGGAGGCAGTAATCACTGGGGGCCATCTTGTAGCTGGCTACCACTGCACCTTTAGGTACATGCAGGTACCTATCTATGAAGCCTAAAAGGCAATATTAGCCATTCAGATTTATCAGAAAATTCAGCCAAGTGAAGTGACAACAATGATCAGTGCTTTTACTTCCATAGGATGTGTCAGCTATTGGAATATGTTTTCTAGTTTTTTCTGGTTATGAGGTTCACCAATTCAGTATTGTATACTAGGACCTCATTGAAATGAAGGAGAATTCTCTCCAATCTAGCCTGTTTAATGTATATATTTAATGGCTAAATTAAGGGAATAAAGATACCATCTCATGGGTTCATTATCAGGACAGAGGAGATATTTTCCATCGCAAATATATTCTCTTCCCTCTTGCCGAGGAAATCTCCTCTCTCTCTCCTTGGAAACCCTTGGTGTCACGTGATAATCTACCTGTAGACACTAGAGAGATTCAGACTTTTCTAGCCGCTTCAGGCTCTCTCGCCACATACAGGTGTGCAGGTTGTACAGCGTAACCATGATTTTGTGGCTTGCAAATGGTCAGGACTTTGTAGATCCTATACATGTGCTGCAGAAAAGAGAAGATTTTCAAGTGATTATTCTTTTGTTTTGTTTTGAGATAAGATCTTGCTCTGTTGGCTGGTCTAAAGTGCAGTGGCATCACCATAGCTCACTGCAACCTCAAAATCCTGGGCTCAAACGATCCTTCTGGCTCATCCTTCCCAAGTAGCTGGGATGACAGGCCCATTCCACCATGCCCAGCTAGTTTTTTGTTTTTTGTAGAGACCAGGCCTTGCTATGTTGCTCAGGCTGGTCTCAAACACCTGGCCTCAAACAATCCTCCCACCTTGGCCAGGATTAAAAGTGCCAGTATTGCAGACATGAGCCATCACATCTAGCCTTAAGTGAGCCTCCTTGTCCTTATTCTTATGGACAAGGAGGTAAATCCTCCATAAAATCTTTCTAGGACATCTTTTTGCTGCTCTGTATCTTCTGTGTTTAACCACATACATAGATCTTTGTAT
Source organism: Cheirogaleus medius (assembly GCA_008086735.1). Classification (NCBI taxonomy): domain Eukaryota; kingdom Metazoa; phylum Chordata; class Mammalia; order Primates; family Cheirogaleidae; genus Cheirogaleus; species Cheirogaleus medius. The sequence goes on from VBSM01003212.1 coordinate 6,266,063, forward strand.
AGCTCTGAATGAGTCTCATTAACACTTTGTGATTAGGAGCCACAGGGAGGAAAAAAAAAAACAACGATAAAGTCAAACTGAACTCTTCACTGGTTGAATAAGGGCTCCAATGTGGTCAACCTGTAAAATGTTTTTATCTTTGAACAAACATTCACTTGTCGTTATTTTTATCTCTGAATTATCTTTATTTTTCCAGGACACAGGAATCAAAATGAGATAGAGACTCTTCAAGAAGTAGGATTAAGATACCTTTTACATGAAGACCTTATGTGCTGGCAAATATTGGAACAATTTATAAGTAAATCAACCAGAAATCAAGACTCTATAATAAATCTTCAAGCCAAGAGGTCCAAGTTGCTAAAACAAGGAGATCTCCCCTGTTGGGTATGGGCAGGAGAATCTATTCAGATCTCTGAAGATGAGAACTATGTAATAAAGCTTAGAAGGGAGAGTTCCAATAGTATCAAAAATCAAGAGTTTCCAATTAGGACTACCTGGGATTTCTGGAGGAAAATGTATCTGAGAGAATCCCAGAATTATCAGAATAGGTGTCAGCAAATTGATGTGAAAAATAAACTCTATAAATGTGATCATCATGTTAGGAGAAGGATTGCTCACCACCATGACGATAAGGCAGTGCACAAAAGAGAGGAAGCTTTCAGCCACGATAACTGTAGAAAAGACTTCATGAAGAAATCATCCCAGTGTAGTATAATCCAATTAGGAGAGCAAACCTCTGATGAGAATGGAAAAGGCTTCAGCATTGGCTCTAATCTTGAACTTCATCAGCAATTGCACTTAGGCGAGAAGCCCCTTATATGTATTGAGTATGGGAAAGGCAAAGGTTATAGGTCGGTGCTTCCCATGCATCAGAGTATTCTCACGGGGCAGAAATGCTGTAGGAATGGTGAGTGTGGTGAGGGCTTCAGTCAGAGCTCACATCTGCATCCTCCTCAGAGAGTCCACACAGCAGAGAAACCCTACAGATGTCAGGTTTTTGCTCAAAGCTTAAATAAGAACTCCTCTCTTCCCACTCATGAGCTTATTCACCCAGGAGGGAAGCTGTGTACATGTGGCAGGTGTGGGAAGGGCTTCTGTCATAGCTTCCATCTTAATATTCACTGTGTAGACAACAATGAAGAGAAAGTGTGTAAATGTGATACATACAATAAAGGCTTCAGTCAGACATCACAACTTCAAGCCCATCAGAGAGCCCACCGTAAAGACAAAACATACAACTGGGAGGCACCTGACAGGACATTTAATCAGACTTCTGGTCTTCCTCAGAGAGTTCACACTGGAGAGAAACTGTATAAATGTGAGGTGTGTGGTAAGGGCTTCAGTAAGGCCTCAAATCTTCAAGCCCATCAGAGAATCCACACTGGAGAGAAACCCTACAAGTGTGATGTGTGTGATAAAAACTTCAGCCGTAATTCCCATCTTCAAGCCCATCAGAGAGTCCATACAGGAGAAAAACCCTACAAATGTGACACGTGTGGTAAGGACTTCAGTCAGATCTCTCATCTTCAGGCCCATCAGAGAGTTCACACAGGAGAGAAGCCATACAAATGTGAGACATGTGGGAAGGGCTTCAGTCAGAGTTCACATCTTCAAGACCATCAGCGAGTCCACACGGGAGAGAAACCCTACAAATGTGATGTGTGTGGGAAGGGCTTCAGTTGGAGTTCACATCTTCAAGCCCATCAGAGAGTCCACACAGGAGAGAAACCATACAAATGTGAAGAATGTGGGAAAGGCTTCATCTGGAACTCATATCTTCATGTTCATCAGAGGATCCATACAGGAGAGAAGCCTTATAAATGTGACATGTGTGGTAAGAGCTTCAGTCAGACATCACATCTTCAAGCCCATCGGAGAGTCCATACCGGAGAGAAACCATACAAATGTTACTCGTGTGGTAAGGGCTTTAGTAAGAGTTCATGTCTTCAGGTTCATCAGAGAGTCCATAATGGTGATAAATCCAATGCACATGATGAATGTGGTCAAGTTGTTTTTCAAGACTTAGACTTCTCATTTTCCTCAGAAAATCCACACGGCAGAGAATATTTATAAATGTCATGTTTTAAGAATTCATTAGTGAGCTGAGTTTTTTTACAGTCATCTGAATTCTGTTGGAGTACACCCATGTTTTGTATGAATATGACCAATGCTTCAAGCAAAGCCCAGAATGTCACAGTTCTCACGAAAACACACAACAGAGAATCCCTGTAAGAATGGTATGAGAATTTTATTCAGAATCTTCATGTTCAGTAGAGGCTACAAGGGAAAGAGGCCTTTAAAAATAAGGTTGGCACTTGAACAGAAGTATAATGATAGACATGGCAAAATCCATTTCTTCTAGAATGTAACCTCCCTGGAGGCAGAAACTTTGTTTACTGCTGTATGATCACGACCTTGAACCAGTGCCTGACAAATCATAGATGCTCTGGAATTGCTTAACTTGTTAGGAAAAACCTATCATAGATAGGATAAATATTTGCAAATTTTAATGTGTTCAACCCCAATTAGTCATGATAATTGTATTAGGAAAAAGAAAAGTGTTCTTGTAAGAAGCCTTAAAAAGGAATTCAAGGAAATGATCATTTAATAAAAATGCATAAAATCATGCAAACTGCAATATGAGTAATATTTTTGCAATTGGCTTCTCTCTTCAGCTCAGCTTAATTTTTCAAACAGAAATGGGCTAAAGTTTTAATCTTATCATTTAAGACTTTCTCTGTACAACATACTATCAGTTGTACATAAGTTTTGCAACTTTCTTTTTGGGGGGCTTTTGTGATAGGAACGAACTGAATGAAAAAAAAAAAAGTCTCTTTTGCCCAGGCTAGAGTACAAGGGCATCATTATAGCTCCCTGCAACCTCAAAACTTCTGGGCTTGAGTGATCCTCCTGCTTCAGCCTCCTGAGTAGCTGGGCCTACAGGTAACACCACGCCCAGCTAATTTTTCTATTTTTTGTAGAGACAGATTCTCACTATGTTGCTCAGGCTAGTCTTGAACACATGGCCTCAAGTGGTCCTCCTGCCTTGGCCTCCCAAAGTGCTAGGGTTACAGGTGGGAGCCACTGTGCCTTTCCCCAACTGGTTTATGATTCTCTAAAGCTTCATGAGAAAAGATTGTGCAAAATAGGGGTCCATCTTATAGCATGCATTCTGGATGTTGAACTAAGCTGTTAAGGGTGTGGAGTATTTTGGACAATATGCCATACTTCTCAGATGCTTCAGTGGTTTTCAAGTTTGCTTGGTTGAAGGGTTTACTCAGCTACATGTCTAGTGGAGGTGGGGAAAGGTGTCCCACAATTTTTTTCCTGGACCTTCCTTCCAAGACAATGGGTACTTAAGTTCCATGATAGCTCAAGTTTCATGTTACCATCAGAAATATAGGGCCAGTAATGCTTTTCTTTGTCAGCACCAGATACTAGGGTGAACTACTAGAGTTCATAGTTTATATCAGTTCAGATGTTTTCAATTATAAGAAATAGAAAACCCAACTCAAACTAGTTGAAAGAAAAAGATGGATTCATTGGTATGTATAATTAAAAAGAAGACATGTGGGACAGAACATAGGCCTGGTTAAAACGGGGCTTTGGATCAATTCTTTATTTGAAATAATACTTGAAATTGTTTTTTATTAATATATAATAGTTGTACATATTTGTAGGATGCACGTGATATTTTGTTAACGTGTATGATGTGTAATGATCATATCAGAGTAACTGGGATATTCATCACCTCAAACATTTATCATTTCTTTGTGTTGGGAACATTCCAAATTTTTCTTCTAGCTATTTTGAAATAGATATTAAATTCTTAACTTGAGTCACCCTACTGTTCCATCAAACACTGGAACTTATTCCTTCTGTCTAACTGTATTTTTGCACCCACAAACCAACCTCTCTTCATCCCTCCTAGCCCCCACCCTTCCCAGCCTCTGGTAACCACCATTCTACTCTCTGCATGAGATCAACATTTTTAGCTCCCACGTACGAGTGAGAAAATACAACATCTGTCTTTTTGTGCCTGGTTTATTTCACATAAGGCAATGTCCTCTATTTCCATCCATGTTGCTGCAAATGACAGGATTTCATTCTTTTTTGTGGGATGGGTGCATTCTTTTTAATGGCTGAATAATGCCACATTTTTTCTATCCATCCATTCATTCATCAATGGACACTCAGGTTGATTCCGTATCTTGACTATTGTGAATAAAGCTACAAGAAACATGGGGGGTGCAGATATCTCTTCAATATACTGATTTCCTTTCTTTTAGATCTATGCCCAGAAACAATCAAAATAATACAAAGTAATACATTAATATGAGCAAAAGTAGAAACACCATTGTCACGGGTAAACTGAATATTCTATTGAACACTTCAGAATATCCCTTTATGCATATGGATGCATATTTATTTTAAAAAAACTAGAATAATATGCATACTATTTTGAATTTTAGTTTTATTCACTTCTTAATATGTTGGAAACACTTTCAATATTGATCTGTATCTTAATTGTGCAGTATTACAGTATACAGATGTATGATGAGTTAACTTATTTTCTACTGGTGAATGCTCAATTTATATCTTCTCAACAGAAGTTTGATGAAGAATTTAGAACAGTAACATTCATCTTCATGGACTTGTACTATTATTTCCTTGGAAGAAATTTCTAGAATTAGTGCTGTATCAAAAGAGCGTGCTCATTTCCCTAACCCTGACGGGCAATGGCTATGCAGCCTTAACTGGATAACAATGGTGTACTGGAACTCTTGTTGCTTGCCAGAAGAAATCAAATCTGTGGATGCAGATATGATACAGAGCCTCCACAAATTGTTATAAACAGTGTCTACCGTTAAAGCCAAAATTCATCAGACTTTCCAGAACAAAAAGATTAAATGACCAAAATCCAAGAGAAAGACAATAGAAACTGCCCTCCAGGTGATCCAGATTTGTGGCGTTGTCAGATGTGGACAGAGTTATTCATGGCGTGCAGACCGCCCAAATCCAAAGGCCATGGTTGTGCTCCCTTTTGTCCCACTTGGGGCCTTTCAGGCAGCAGTGGAGGTGGCAGTGATCTACCTGCCCCAGCAGCCGGCTGTGGGTGCTGAGGGCCAAGGGGTCCCACAGGAAGCGGGGTTGAGCAGATTTGCCCAAGCCACTGCAGCGGGTGCCAGCCCATGGTCCCTTGCTCTACCCAGGGCCCCACTGGCAACAGCTGGGAGGACAGAGCGCACATCACCTGCCCATGGGGCACATGCGAGCGCCAGGTTACCCTTTTCCCACCCCACCTGAGGGGTGGCTGTAGTCACAGATCTGGGAAAAAGTCGTGTTCTAGGGTTGGGATGTCACAATGGTGCCAGCCGCAGTGCCCAGGGCTTGCAAGCCAGCCCTCGAGTCAGGTCTCTGCGTCAGTTGGGAGGCCTGCTGGGGTGGAGGGGCCCTTTTTGATGCTGTTTCCTGTATCCTCAGGTGAATCGTGGAAGCTGGGATTCTCGCCTTCGCCCCTTTCCCACGTGTGTGCCGCCTTCCCTGATGATCCCCGGTCCTGCTGAGCGGCTGGTCCCACTTCTCTCTTCCTCACATCACTCCCACCTCCTCTCCATGGACTCCCCGTGCTGTTGCTCAGACGATCAGCCCAAAGGTGGGTATCTATTCACCACCTTCAATCCATCCCCTGACAGTGGTGTGGCCAGGCTGCTTCCAGTCTGCCATCTTGGCCTCCCCCAAGGACCCCTTTAATAACCATAACCACAAGACCTTTATCACACTTAAGAAAAATTAACACACTTCTTTAATATCATCAAATATCCTGTCAAGTGTTCATATTTTCCTGATCACCTCTAAATGGGGACTTTGACAATCTGTTTGGATTAAAGGCAAAATAGAGACTCTTCATGTTCTCTTTTGAGCAGAAGTGCTTAAGACTAGGAAGTTTTAATTTATCAGTCACATTCATGTATGGTGAGTCATTTTGATTTCAAGTCTCAGAGGGAAAGTATGCATGATTTCATCATAAAATATGTTTGCTGAAGGTTTTTATAAATCTCTGTATTTTTTATGCAACCACTATTCCATTAGTAGTACAGCTACCAAAATTTACAACACTTAATACCCAGTTCACATGCAGATTTCTCCAGTTCTCTCCAGAAATGCCTTTTATTTTACTTATTCTTTATGTTTTTTTATTTCAGAATATTATGGTGGTACAAACATTTTGGTTACAGTAATGCCTTTGCCTCACCCAAGCCAGGGCTAGCAGCGTGGGCTTCACAGTGCCTTGTCTCATTAGTTGTGAGTTTACTCACCTGCCCAGTGAGTATTACTACCATGTGAGCACCTTAGTGTTGATCAGTTAGTACCAATTTGATGGCGAGCACATGTGGTGCTTGTTTTTCCATTCTTGTGATACCTCACTTCAAAGGATGGGCTCAAACTCTATCCAGGATAATATAAGAGGTGCTAGTTCACCATTGTTTTTTGTAGTTGAGTAGTACTCCATGGTATACCTATACCACATTTTATTAATCCACGCATGTATTGATGGGCACTTGGGTTGTTTTCACATCTTTGCAATCGTGGATTGTGTTGCCATCAACATTCGAGTGCGGGTGTCTTTATTATAGAATGTCTTTTTTTCCTTTGGGTAGATGACTAGTAGTGGGATTGGTGGATCAAATGGTATTTCTATTTTTAGCTCTTTGCGGTACCTCCAAATTACTTTCCACAGGAGTTGTACTAATTTGCAGTCCCACCAGCAGTGTAAGAGGGTTCCAATCTCTCCACATCCATGCCAGCATTTGTTGTTTAGGGACTTTTTGGTAAAGGCGGTTCTCACTGGAGTTAGGTGACATCTTATTGTGGTTCTGATTTGCACAGAAATGCCTTTTAAAGCTGATTTGTTTGAATCACATTTCAAGCCATGTCTACATATGACATTTGGTCATTGATCTCTCATATCTATGTCATTCATTTCTATGATGATATTTAGCAAGAAAATGGTATGATCAGATGTGTGATACTGAAATTAACTTTGTAAGATCTTTAATTCATTTCACAAATGTTTTTGAGCTCCTCCTTTCAGTAGGATACTACTGTGTTTCCCTGAAAATAAAACAGGGTCTTATATTTATTTTTCCTCAAGAAGACATTCTAGGGTTTATTTTCAGGGGATGTGTTATTTTCCCCTCAAAGACTCAGCTTGCAGCACGCA
>VBSM01003212.1:6278675-6292991 GCA_008086735.1 Cheirogaleus medius
CCTCCCAGAGTGCTAGGATTACAGGCGTGAGCCACCGCGCCCGGCCTCGGCTGTTTTTCTTGACTAAACACTCTCCGGGTTGCTTCAAACCTTTGGTTCATTGCCAGAATTCTGAAAAAGTCAATTCTATTTTTTACCAATTTTAAAAATTACTTTGACATAGAGTGAATTTTCAGAGGCCCTCTCTTCACTGTTTTTGCTAAATATTCTTGTGTAAGTATTTTCATTGACTTATGTTTTTATTTATCCTGGATAAACACTTGGTAGGGTAAATGTTGGATTGTAGGATAAATGTATCTTAAGTTAAAAAAAATAAAAATAAAAATAAAACTTGCCAGACATTGGAGGGGATTCTGGGGAGATGGCAGAGTAGGAAACACCAGGAATCTGTCTCCCCACCTAGACAATTGTACTGGCAGAATACCATGTGGCTACACTTAGATGAAGAACTTAGAGTAGTCACAATCAGAGACAGTAGAACGATGGTTTGAGAGGCTGAAGGGAGGAAAAATGGGGATTTATGGTTTAATGGGTCTAGAATTTCAGTTTTACAAGATGAAAAGAGTTACCGAAAAGGATGATGGTGGTTGTACAACATAATGTATTTAATACTACTGAATTGTACATTTAAAAATGATAAAGCTGGTAAATTTTATAGGTATTTTCACATAATAAAACATTGGGGGTGAATACCAGACCTTTTCCCCCAAAAGTCGTATAATTTGCAATCCAAACATCTGAAGTTTCCAGATGTTCTATATCTTCATCACAAATGTCATATAAAAAGAATCATAAAATTAAAATATCACATAACTGAATCATATAATGTGTATGGCTTATACAGTTAACATAAAATTTGAGACTCGATATTGTGTTAATCCATTCATTCCTTTTTAATTCTATCAATGGATGGATATCAGTTGATGATATAGATCACAATTTGATTTTCCATTAACCAGTTAATGTACATATAGTTTACTTCCTGCTTTTGGCTCTTATGAATAATATGCAGTAATCATTTGCATACAGGATACATTTTAATGTGTGTTCTCTTTATTGTTGGATTTTCATTTGCTAATATTTTGAGAATTTTGACATCTTGTGTTCATTAGAGATATTAGTAGTTTTATTTCTTGTCTTTATCTAGCTTTGGTATTAGGATAATAATGGCTTCATAGAATGTTCCCTCTGCTGCTATTTCCTGTAAGATATTGTAGAGAATTGGTTTAATTTCTTCCTTAAATGTTTAGTAGACTTCACCAGTGAAACTATCTGAGCCCCATGCATTTTTTTTGAAAGTTAATTATTGGTTCAATTTCTTTGATAGATAAAGAACTAGTCAGATTACCTATTTTTCATATGAGCTTTGGTAGAATGTGTGTTTTAAGGAATTGGTCCATTTCATCTGTTGTCCTCAGGTTCGCTGGCTCATTACAGTTATCTAGTGAATTTATCTCATATATTGCATTGTTCAGTTCTAGAATTTCCATTTGCTTCTGTTTTTTTCATTTTCTATTTTTCAGCTGACATTTCTTATCTTTGCCTTCAATATAGGCATATTTTCATTTTTAAGCATAGTTACAACAACATTTTAGAATCTTTATCTACTGATTTCAATGTCCTGATTGGCTTAAGGTTGATCTCCATTGATTTTTTTTTCCCCCTTGAAAATGGGACATGTTTTTCTGTTTTTATTTATAAAGTAATTGTAAATTATATCCTGAATTACTGTGATTAGTATATTGAAGAAATCTGGATTCTACTATGTTCCTCCACAGAGTATTGATTTTCTTTTTTATATATTCATTAGGCACTTAACTTAGGTGGACTTAGACAGAAATTTTCTTTCCTATGGGTGATGGTTCAAATTTCAATTCAGTTCTCTTAGTATTGGCTTGGTTGCTTTAAGTATTCTCTGCCTTATATAGTTGAGATGTCAACAATCATTTATTCACAGAATTTGGGGCTTCCCTTCTCTCTTCTTCCCAGGGTATCCTCCCCACATCATTTTCCAGCCTTGAACTCTTTTCTTGCTTTTTTATTTTTATTTCTTTTGGAGACAAGAATCTCGCTGTGTTGCCTGGGCTAGAGTGCTGTGGCATCACCCTAGCTCACAGAAACCTCAAACTCCTGGTCTCAAGCAATCCTCCTGCCTCAGTCTCCCGAGTAGCTGGGATTACAGGCACGTACCACCATGCTCGGCTAATTATTTTTCTACTTTTAGTTGTTTGGCTAATTTCTTTCTATTTTTAGTAGAGATGGGGTCTTGCTCTTGCTCAGGCTGGTCTCAAACTCCTGAGCTCAAGCGATCCTCCCGCCTCGGCCTCCCAGAGTGCTAGGATTACAGGTATGAGCCACTGTGCCCGGACTCTTTTCTAGCTTTTTAAGCCAGAAAACTGAAGGTTTTCCATCAGAGTTTTAGCTGCCCTATATAGTACAGCCTGGGATTTGCTTTCAGCCTAAAAGCCATAAAAAGCAGAAAGTCTCCCTGTGTCATTTCCTTCAAAGTGTTGAAACCATCCCAGGATCTACCTGCCTTTGTTCATTCTCCAGTGCCTTTGGAAATGCACATGCACACATGTACGAGTGCACATACATACTTGTATACATAAATATCTAAAATACACAAATATATTTTAATATTTGGCCTAGAGTTTACAGTTGCAATCTGTTGGAATTTTGGTGCAATGGGAGCTACTTGTTTATATCACAAGTGGAACTTCCTGTTTCAAAGCACATTTAACATATTTCCATCATTCTTATCTCACTCTTCACAGTTACTTGTTCACATTTCTATCCTAGTAAACAACAAACCTCTAAAGCAATGCTTCCCTATAGGTCATGATAACTCATGAGATGCTTCATAGATTAACTTGTTACAGGAGTTGATCAATTTCCAAAGTCTGAAATTATTTTTTTAACATCTCCAGGAGTGTTGGCATCATTATTATACTTTTTATTTTTATTTTTTGAGACAGAGTCTCACTCTGTTGCCCGGCTAGAGTGCCATGGCATCAGGCTAGCTCACAGCAACCTCAAACTCCTGAGCTCAAGTGATCCTCCTGCCTCAGCCTCCCAAGGAGCTGGGACTACAGGCATGCGCCACCATGCTCAGCTAATTTTTTCTATATATTTTTAGTTGGCCAATTAATTTCTTTCTATTTATAGTAGAGACGGGGTCTTGCTCTTGCTCAGGCCGGTTTTGAACTCCTGACCTTGAGCGATCCGCTCGCCTCCACCTCTCAGGGTGCTAGGATTACAGGCATGAGCCACCACGCGCAGCCTGGCATCGTTATTATAATAGCCCTAGTCTCACCAGCACCGTAGCATTCTAAGTGGAAGACAAATTGGAGTTGGAGCTAGGGTGCTAGGAATACATTCAAGCCACAGCTTATCAGAACCACTCTGTAGATTGCTTCACCCAGCATGTATTCCTAACCTGATTTTCTCTTGCCTGCTTCTTCTGTAATGACTAGAAATCATAAACATTCTTCCAGCTTTCCTTGCTGCTAGGGGTTGACATGAGACACAGTTCTGAGCAAGGGGGCATAAGGGGAGTCTATTCTGTTTTCTAGACATGGGAAAAACCTTGACTGGTAAAGAGGACATGAAGGAACTACTGGGGAGTAAAAAGTTGGCTGGAGCAATGGATTTTAGGTCCTTGTGATTTCAAAGTGTTATTAAAGCAAAAACAAAAAAGAGGACGTTGAGCTGCAAAATAAGAGCTGGTGACTAAATGGAATGCTTCTTCCATATGTGACTTTGGAGGGGTTTCAGTTTTCCTGATAAGGTGGTAAGATGTTACCATGGGAGTCAGTGGCTGGGGTGCTAGAAAAGACAAGATCATTGGTGACACAGGGGTCAAAGACCTGAGGGGCCAAGGTTCGGAAGTAGATGACACAGTGATCTGCAAGTACTGTGACGAGTAGTGACAGAGGAATGAGACTGAACTTGGAGATAAAATCTTAAAGATCAGTCAAGTGAGACAGAAAGAAAAAGAAATCTTCAAGAAATGAGAAAGAATAATCAGATTGGTAGATGACTGGACAAAGAAGGGATAGTGGGTAGTATATAGTTTGATGACATGAAAAAATTAATGCTCGGGGCAGATTTGGGAAGAGAGGGCATAGTCTGGAAAGAACAATGACCAAGACAGATACCTACCCGATGTCCAGGCCTAGTGGTGCAGGTTGTAGGAGAAAAAAACAGACCATTTGAAAGAGCTAGAGAGTCCTGGGGCTGGAGCGGGAATGGGAAGTAAACAACATTCTTCATTGAAATTTCATAGTAGTTATTAAGATGCTTCCTTTACAGGAAGAAATAGTTTCTTTCTTTTTTTTTTTTTAGTAAAAGTTTGAAGTCTCAAAGCAACTAAGTCAACTGCAGAACTTGGTGGTAAACTAATGTTCTCTTGACCCTAAGAAGTCTATACTCACATTCCCTTTGCATTATACATTTTAAAATCCTAGAATACTTCAAATATAAAGGGAAATACAAGGAATTAAACATCTACTCACAAACCACTCAGCTTTAGTAAGTCCACCCAATTTCCACCATGTCATATAATCTCTCCATTCCTGTGGAGTATCTACTCAAAGGAATATAATGCAATCATTAAAATTAATTCTATGAAAAATGTAGAACAGTGAAAGGTACTGGTATGTTTCTAAGGAGGTAAACTGAAAACTAATAAAAATGTCGTCTAAATATAAGGAAATAGGCTGGGCATGGTGACTCATGCCTGTAATCCTAGCACTCTGGGAGGCCGAGGCAGGAAGATCACTCGAGGTCAGGAGTTCGAAACCAGCCTGAGCAACAGTGAGACCCTGTCTCTACTAAAAATAGAAAGAAATTAATTGGGCAACTAAAAATATATAGAATAAATTAGCTGGGCATGGTGGCACATGCCTACAGTCCCAGCTATTTGGGAGGCTGAGGCAGAAGGATCACTTGAGTCCAGGAGTTTGAGGTTGCTGTGAGCTAGGCTGACACCACGGCACTCTAGCCCAGGAATAGAGCGAGACTCTGTCTCAAAAAATAAATAAATAAATAAATTTAAGGAAATAAATATAAATGAAAATATATTAGAGGCCTGGTAGATTATAGTTACGTTTTAATCTATTTCTCAATTTTTTAAATCAAAACATGGAGGGGTTGCAGAAAGAGAATATCAACATAAAAAAATCTAACTTCATTTCAAATGAATACCATAGTTAGATTGAATGGGGATAAAAAATAACTTGGCCAAGTATCTCAGGAACAAAGTATTTTATCTATATATACTTTTTCTAAAGAGAAAGACCTGCAGACAAATCTTGAATACTACAGATTTGCTTTTTTTGTAGTGATATTATTTAGCAACTCTAAAATTACTTGCTGTGTATTGGAGGTCTGATCATATAAGTAAACATACTGATGATACAAGGGGTCAATTTGTGATGCTTAGAGAAAGTAAATATGGAATGGGAAAAGACCTTAGGAAGAATCCTGCAATGCTTATTTGAAATTATACACTCACACTCTCTCTCACACTCTTATCCCAATAATGATGAGTATATATATCACTCAGACCTTTGTTTCTAAATACCATTTCCCACTGAAAGGAATCATGGCTCTATTAGCATCTATGGCTGGAGTGGGGACAAGTATCTTATCTTACCAGAAAACAAAGGTTCATACTGATGATAGACAGGTAGAGAGACCGGTGGGTTGGGGAGAGAAGCTCTTCTAACTCTTCTAATAGTAAACTGTAAATATTTTGCGAACTGCTAATAGGAGGAGTAGAGTAAGAAAGTTGTCATTTTGCAATCATCATAGTAATAACCGATTCAATCATTGATGAACACTAAAACTAGTGGGTGAAAGACTAATGAGGCAGTTATATAGTCTCAAAGATATACCCACAAGTTATTTATTAATTTCAAAGGTAAAACAGCAATTTTACAGTAAAGAAACCTGGTAGGTGTGTTTGTCGAAGTGGTCAAAGCTGATATCGCCAGTGAAACAAACATCATGTGTTTCTTGTTGTGATGCACTGAGAAGTATTTACCATTCAGGCCACAACATTTTACTTGAATCTAAATGTGGGGAATGAAATTCAAATTTAGGGATGTTCTACACAATAACTAACCTGTACTCTTCGAAAATGCCCATTCATGAAGGACAAAGAAAGGCTGTAGAACTGATCCAGATTAAAGACTAAAGAGGCCAGGAGCAGTGGCTCACGCCTGTAGTCCTAGCACTTTGGGAGGCCAAGATGGGAGGATTGCTTGGAACCAGGAGTCCAAGACCAGCATGGGCAACATAGCAAGACCCCATCTCAACAAAAACCAAGAAAGCTAGCCAGGTGGGGTGGCTCCCATCTGTTGTCCCAGCTACTAGGGAGGTTGGGGTGGGAGGATCACTTGGGCCCAGTTCAAGGCTGCAGTGAGCTGTGATCATGCCACTGTGCTCCAGCCTGGGTGACATAGTGAGGCTATTACTCTACCACACACACACACAAAAAACCCCTAAAGAAACATGACAGTAAAATACAGGGCATGATACATTTTGATTTGGACTGTGAAACAGAAAACGCTATAAACGTATCATAGGGCAATTGTGGGATTTGAATAAACTATATATGAGGAAATATTACTGTATCAATATATGCAATGGTCTTTAAAATAGATTTACAAATTATTTTACGCCCCCTTTGATTGTGGCTAGACTTTTGTGACTGCCTCAACAAACTGAGGCAGAAGTGATGTTGTAACTTCCAAGGCTAGATTAGAAAAGGCCATAGGAGGCCAGGTGTTGTGGCTCACGCCTGTAATCCTAGCACTCCGGGAGGCTGAGGTGAGGCAGGAGGATCGCTCTCAAGGTCAAGAGTTCAAGACCAGCCTTAGCAATAGTGAGACCCTGTCTCTACTAAAAATAGAAAGAAAATTAGCGGGAAAACTAAAAATATATAGAAAAAATTAGCCGGGCATGGTGGCGCATGCCTGTAGTCCCAGCTACTTGGGAGGCTGAGGCAGGAGGATCGCTTGAGCCCAGGAGTTTGAGGTTGCTGTGAGCCAGGCTGACGCCACGGTACTGTAGCTTGGGCAACAGAGCAAGACTCTGTTTCAAAAAAAAAAAAAAAAAAGGAGGGGGGGCCATAGGACTTGTGTGGCTTTTCTCAGGATACTAGCTTTGAGGAGCCAATGTGCAGTTCAGGCACTAGCCATGGGAATGAACAGGTCTGTGGGCAATCACATTAGAGAGCCCAGGATATATGGGACTTCTTTGTTTTATTCTTCTTTTCTGAATGTTTAGAATTCAAAATAAGTTTCAAAACATTTTTAAAACATTACACAAAAATGTAAAAAAAATTACTACCCTCTTTAAAGGTAACAAGATCATATGCATACATACATGTCTCACACATATACACAATCATACAAAATTCTATCTCTGCTCACTTTTCCAAACATTCTGGGTATCTGCCAATGCCAATAATTATAAATTGATCTCCCATTTCATTCTGCATAGTATTCCCCTGAATGGATAAGCCACAAAATATTTTGACAGTAAACTCATGAAAGTTAGATTGCTATTGATATTACCAACAGTGCAACAACCATCCTTTTATGTACATCCCTAACACAGGTTTACGTACCATAGAAAGATACAAAGCAATTAAGTTAGCCATGAGGGATTTTCATATATGCATAGTTTTGTTCCAGTTTTACTGCTTTGGTAAAATTGGTAATAAATTGGTGTAATTGGTAAAATTGGTGTAATTACATTTTTGAAAAATTAAAGAAAATCATCCCAGTCTTCCTTGCCAGAGTAAACCCATTGTTAGCATATTAATGCAAATATTTATATACATTATCTCAGTGGCTATAATCACATCATTAGTTATACAGACTTCTATTTGGATCACATCAGGAAGGCTCAAGCATAGTTTCCTCATGAAAAATAAGAGTAATTTCCCCGTCATTATAGATCTCTATCATTTTAATGGCTGTATACTATAAGAATATATCAAGTTTATTCAAACATTTGACTTTTTTTAAATTCAGGATAAATATCTTGTATAAAATCTTTCTCTTTTGTTATAACCTGCTAAGCTTCTAGTGCTTGGACTGCCAGGACCAAGAGTATTTTGATCTTTTCACCAGCTAATCTCCAAAAACCTCATGTTGTTCACTCACACCAAGAGAAGTGGTTGAGCACACACTGCCGTGTAGATGGCAACCCATCTGAGTCACTGCTTTTACAGATACTTCATACAAAACTCAATAGGTTTCTGGCCCCTACCCCCATTTCTGGGGGAAGAATATGACAAAATGTGCTTGAACTATCCTAAAGCTCTTTCTAAAGAGGTCTAGACGGAGGAAGGACTACACATAGAAAAGCAAATTAACCTGAGCCTGCATGAAAATAATGAGAAGAAACCAATCATTAGCAATTCAAGTTTACTAAGAAACTTTTTGTTATCAGTAACTACTTTTTAACACTTTGAGTTATGGTAAAACTCGAGCTTAATGAATGTGGGTCCAAAAATTCCAACTGCATAAATTACAGTGTTATGTTATTCATAAAAACAGTATTTTTCAACCCCTCAAGTACAAACCGATGCTACTAAAAATTATACCATACACAATTCATGATAACACTGTACAGAGAACTGAGGCTGGATGAAGGATGGGAGCCATTCACAAATCTTTTGTCCAAATTTGAATCATGGATGACAGTTGTACATGATTTTCTGTAACTTTATTTCCTGAAACTAATGTTAAGGCTACTTGCAGGATTCCTTTTGATTACAAATTAATATATAATTAGGATGGGGAACTGACCAGAATTTTCAAATACTTGTCATAGTCATAGGGATTTTATCCATTTTCTTCAGCAACCGCCAGGCCCTATTATGAGCCAAGCATAGTTCTACATGGTAGAAATACAGTAGTGAAAAACACCTCCCTATGTGGAGATTACATTTCACTTGACATTAATTTGGTCTGTCAATCATATAATTTTGTTAAAGTAAGGCCTCTCTCTTGGGTAGATTCCAATGAATACGATTCTCCTGTGTTGCATTTTAATAACTAGGATGCTTCGGAACTCTGGTATAAACACTGACCGTATTGATAGAGCAAATAGTTTTCTCTCATCTGTGAGAAGTCTTGATGTTTGTAAAGAATTCATCTCCCAACTGAGTCCTTAAAATATAGCATTTTAGCTGCTTTTGAAGCTGCTGAGTTCTGAAGGAGCTTTCTATAATCACCATGGACTTCCCAGTGGAGATGAAGATGTGAACTCTAACTGAGGGCTGTACCATACCTATTTCTATAGATTCCCTCCAGTGTGGACTCTCTGATGGTAGACGAGATGTGATCTCTGACTGAAGCCCTTACAGCAGACGTCACATATGTAAGGCCTCTCTCCAGTGTGGACTCTCTGGTGGGTGTGAAAATGTGAGGCCTGACTGAAGCCTTTCCCACACTGCTGACACGTGTAGGGTTTCTCTCCTGTGTGGACCCTCTGATGAGCACTAAGACCAGCACTCCAGCTGAATTCTTTCCCACACTCCTCACATTTAAATGGTTTCTCTCCGGTGTGAATTATCTGATGGACCTGAAGGTTGGACCTCTGGCTGAAGGCCTTACCACACGTGTCACATTTATACGGTTTCTCTCCAGTGTGGACTCTCTGATGGGCTTGAAGATGGGAGGCCTGACTGAACCGCTTCTGACACGCGTCACATTTGAATGGTTTTTCTCCCGTGTGGACGCTCTGATGAGCTTGAAGATTTGAGGCCTGACTGAAACCCTTACCACACTCCTCACATTTATAGGGTTTCTCTCCTGTATGGACTCTTTGATGATTGTGGAGGTTCAAGCTCCAGTTAAAGCGCTTCCCACACACTTCGCATTTGTATGGTTTTTCTCCCGTGTGGACTCTCTGATGTGCTTGAAAATAGGAACTTTGACTGAAGCCTTTACCACACACGTTGCATCGAAATGGTTTCTCTCCTGTGTGGACCCTCTGATGGCTCTGGAAACTGGAGGCTGAACTAAAACCCTTCCCACACTCTTCACATTTATATGGTTTTTCTCCTGTGTGGACTCGTTGATGACTGTGAAGATTAAAGCTCAAACTAAAGCACTTACCACACTCGTCACACTTGTATGGCTTTTCTTCAGTGTGGACTCTCTGATGGGTATGAAGATTTGAGCTACAACTAAAGCGTTTACCACAATCCCCACATTTATACGGTTTCTCTCCGGTGTGGATTCTTTCATGGGCCTGAAGATGTGATCTCTGCGTGAAGCCCTTCCCACACGCCTCACATTTATAAGGCTTCTCTCCAGTGTGGACTCTGCAGTGAATGTTAAGATCTGTGCTACGACTGAAGCCCTTCCCACAACTGTCGCATCTATAGGGCTTCTCTCCTGTGTGAATAGGCAGATGAGCATAAAGATGTGAGCTCTGATTAAAGCTCTTACCACATTCATGGCAGGTATAGGGTTTCTCCCCTGTGTGGACTCTCTGATGCGTTTGCAGATTTGAGCTCTGGCTGAAACCCTTCCCACATTCGTGACACCAGTAGCGTTTTTTTCCTGGGCGAACACTCGGTTGAAAAGGAATACCTGAGCTGTAACCGGTATCCTTCTCGTGTGTACCACACGGAGGGGACTTCTTTCCCAAGTGTACCTGCTGGTGAAGTTCAAGACTGGAGCCATCACCGAAGGTTTTTTCACATTCATTACCTTGGTAGGTTTTCTGTCCTGTGTGAATACTACGCTGGGTAAGAGGTGATACCTTTAGGATGTCTTTACCGCAGTCCCTGTCGCTAAGAGCTTTATCTCGTTTGTGCACTGTATCATCACCATGGTGGTGTGAGATGCAACTGAAAATGTCAACACATGGAGCAAAAATGCATAGTCTGTTTTTCATCTGAGTCTGCTTACAACTTCTCTGATAACGCTGTGTCTCATTCAGATATATTTCACTCCAAGAATTCTGAACTCTTCCAGTTGGAAATTCTTGATTTTCAATGATACTGGAATGATCCCCTATGAGGTTCACTAGACTGCTGTCATCCACAGAAGCCTGAATAGATTCTCCTGCTACCACTTCACAGGGGGAACCATGGTGCTTGGGGAACTGAGGACTCTTTCCTTGAATATTTATCATGGAGTCTTGACTTCTGGTTAATTTGCTCACAACGTGTCTCTTGATTTGCCAGCAGGAAAGCTCTCCCAGTGAAAGGCACCTTAATCCTGCTTCATGAAGAGTCTCCATCTCATTTTGATTCCTGCCTCCTGAAAGGAGAGAGAGAGAGAATAAGAAATTAATGACCAAGAGACGGACATCAGCAAGGTAGCAGACTAAGAAGCTCTAAGCCCTCATTTTCCCCATGGAAACATTAATTTTAGCCAGTCTGTAGTAGTATTTTAATTTATGGCGGCTCTGAAAGAAAATGTTGAATCAAGAAAAATCCATATTTAAAATGGTAGAAAATTTGGGATTAACCAGGGTGAGGTGAGGGCTTAAGTTCTTTTCAGGTCTTTTCTGGGCATGTGTCTTGCTGGGTCTGTGTGTGTGCTCTTTTCCACTCTCCTGTAGACACAGCTACTTCTTAATGTTTTTACTTGTGGCATGGCATGATTTGAAGTAAGCAAGCAGTGGCCCACCTCTCAGATCCCTCCATCAGAACAAATGGAGTGGAGTAGATTTTACTTGCAATATGCTAACCTATCTGGAGGCTACATGAGGAACTGGTCTGTTTTGTCTGACTCACAGCCAGGATGAGAAAAGCAATGGAAAGCATCAGTGGGCATTGTTCATGAAATCTGCAAGGAACCATAGACCCACAGAGGCCTAGGGAAAGTGATTATGGGCATAGGAATATAACAGAACACATAAGGTCCTAAGAAGCCAATGTGAGACTCTTTGGGAAATTAAGACCTTTAAAAGCACCAGTATATAACAAGGGAATTGACACAAAAACACATGCACTCAGGCAAGATACATGCTCAGAAAAGCCTTAAACCCTTACCCCAGCAGATCCCATGGCTCAGAACATGCTCTGCCCACTAGTGAAGGTCTTCTCTGGAAAAGAATTGGTCTACAAAGATTGGGAGAAATTTTTTCAAATGCCTAACAAAGCATACAAAGAAACAGAGAAAGAGAACCTATTCAAAGGAACAAAATAATCTTCAGAAATCAACCCTTAAGAGGAACAAGCCTATGACTTACTTGACAAAGATTTCTACACAACTATTTTAGATATGCTCAATGAGTTACAGGAGAATACTGACCACTAAATGAAATCAGGTAAATGATACATGAAGAAAAAGACTATCAACAAAGACAAAAACTATTAAAGAACCAGAGAGAAATTCTGAAGCTGAAAAATACAATAGCAGAATTGAAAACTACAGCAACTGAAAACTACACAAGAATCATCAAACTTGAAGACAGGTCATTTAAAAGTATCAAAAAGAATGAAGAAGAGTGAACAGAGTTTAATGGGCTCATGGCTAATCATCAATCAAATAATGTACGCATAAGGGGAGTCTCAGAAGGAGAATAGAGAAAAAGGGTAAAAAATAACAGTTGATGCTAGCATGCTGTTCAAGAATAATTAAAAAATGTTGAAACTGAAAATTTGAGGAAAGAACTAGATACACAAATACAAGAAGCTCAATGAACTCCAAGTAGGATAAACCCAAAGAGACCCACACTGAAACATTAAAATCAAACTGTTCAAAGACAGAGATTCATGAAAGCAGGAGAAAGGCAACTCATCACATACAAGGGATTCTCACTAAGATGATTACTGGATCTCTCTAAAAGAAATCTTGCAGGGCCAGAGGGCAGTGGGATGATACAATTAAAGTGCAGAAACCAAACAAACAAAAAACCACCCCAAAACCTGTTAACTGAGAAGACTACATCAGCAAAACTGTGCTTCATAAATGTGAGTGAAACAGACGTTCCAAATAAAACCTGAGAAAGAGTTCATTACCACTAGACCTGTCCTACAAGAAATACTAAAGGGAGTTCTTCAAGTTGAAATGAAAACACAGTAACCTGATGCCATATGAAGATAAAAAGTTCTCCACTAAAGGTAAATCTATGGACAAATATAAAAATCTCTATTGTAATTTTGGTTCCTAACTTCACTTTTAATCCTGTCATAGATTTATAGTTATTGTTTTTATCTTAAAAATTTTATATCAATGGGTACATGATATATAAAGATATAATTTGTAACATCAATAACATAAAGTGGGGCAGAGCTGTAAAAGAGTAGGGTTTTTGTATGCAATTGAAGTTATCAATTAAAGACTTATAACTTTATGATTATCATGGGATCATATAAAGCATCCTAAAGAAAACAGCTACAGAAAATACAAAAAAGAAAATAAGAAACTCAAAATGTGCATTTTAAAAAAGGAGAACATTAATGGAGGAAACGAGACAAAAAAGCTAAAAGACATACAGAAAACTAAATAGTAAGTCCTGCCTTGTAAGTAATTATGTTAAATGTTAATGAACTAAACTCCCCAATAAACAGGCATAGAATAGCAGGGTGGATTAAAACACAAACAAACCAGGATCCAATAATATGCTGTCTATAAGAGATCTAAGACTTTAGATAAAAGGACACACAGGATGACAGTGAGGGGATGGAAGAAAACATTCCGATCAACAGCAACCCAAAGCAAGCAGGGATGGACATGCTAATATTAGACCAAATAGACTTTAGTCAAAAACTTTTTTTTTTTTTTTTTTTGAGACAGAGTCTCACTCTGTTACCTGGGCTAGAGTGCCGTGGCGTCAGCCTAGCTCACAGCAACCTCAAACTCCTGACCTTGAGCGATCCTCCCACCTCGGCCTCCCAGTGTGCTTAGAATTACAAGCGTGAACCACCAAGCCAGGCAGGCAATGACATTTTAGATACATCACAAAGGCACAATCCATGAGTGAAAGAATTGCTAAGTTGGACCTCATTAACATTAAAAACTTCTGTGTGAAAGACACTGTCAAGAGAATGAGAAAAGACAAGACACAGAATAGAAAATATTTGCAAAAGACATATCTGATAAAGGACTATTATCCAAAACATATAAATAACTCTTAAAACTCAACAGTAAGAAATCAAGCCACCTCATTAAAAAATTTGCAAAAGATCTGAACAGAGACTTTGCCAAAGATATATAGTTGGCAAGACATATGAAAAGATTTTCAACATAATATATCATTAAGAAATGTAAATTACACTCTGGGAGGCCGAGGTGGGTGGATCATTTGAGCTCAGGAGTTCGAGACCAG
>VBSM01003212.1:6305117-6320958 GCA_008086735.1 Cheirogaleus medius
AAAAAAAAGAGCACAGGCCCTGGAGACTGCCTGCCTCAGGTCACATTCCAAGGCTCTGTCCATTACTAGTTTTGTGACCTTGGACAAGTTACCTAACTTTTCAGTACCTCAATTTCCACATCTGTATAGCAGGACCTATGTTATAGGGTCCTTGAAGGAATTAAATAAGTGAAAATATGTAAGATTTTAGGACAGCGTCTATAGTAAGTGATCAATAAATGTCAGCCATGACTATTATCATCACCATCTATTTCATCCTATTCATGGCTGCGTGGTACTCCATGACAGTGAGGATCTATAATGTATTTAATCATTCCAAATAATGCATAATTCAATAGTTTTAAATTTTAAAATTATAAACAATGCTGCAAAAAACATTTCTACATAGATCTCAGCCAACTTGTCTGGGTATTTCCTTAGGACAAGTTCTAAGAAGTGGTCGTTGCATTGTCAAAAAATATGCACCTTTATTTTACTAGGATAACGGTTAATTTTCTCAATTAACTGTTCCTGTAAGAGATCATGAGTGTTCCTGTTTCTCCACACTCTGGCCGAAACTGGACATTATTTTATTTTTTAAATCTTGGGTAAGTTGGTAAGTGATTTAAAAAAAGGGGGGGGGTTCTTTTTAAGAATTTCCATTTACTTATTTTTAAAAAGAGATCTTTTGATTTTTTTCACATATTGCCTATTGACTTCGTTTGCTCAATCATTGTATCTTATACATCAGGAAGATTCCTATTAAGATTAAACTTTTTTCTAGCATGTATAAGTTCCCGCCCCCACCCATTTCCTATTTGTCTCATAACTTTGTAAATGGTGTCTTTCCATATGGAAATTAAAATTTTTTTTATCTAAAGGCTATGCTCATTCCTGCATTTGTTTTGACTGGACTTATGAGCATCTATGTATTAAACAACCAGTTGATGCATCGAGCTGACAGCCAGGCACTAAGAAAGGGAACCAGGTGAGCAATGTTATTTTTGGAGCCCTTTATTCAACAGGACACGCCAAGAACACATCTAATGTGGCTTCAAGTCCCTGAATGGATAACTCTCTTCTTCATCCAAATGGAACACCTAAAATTTCTGACTTAGGCACTGGAAACTTTAGTGTCAGCTGGGCAGTGAGTGTACTTCGATAGGTATCTGAAGGTTCACAAATCCGTCTCTTTATGTTTAAAATACAGGTAAGACCATCGACATCCCCACAAAGCTGCTCCGTTGGGTAAATGCCTGGTAAATCCCCTAGTACTATTAGACTTTTAAACTAAGTGTGTACTTTTTAAAAATATACTAACATGTTAATGAACAAAACGGTTACTTAACTATAATGCATGGTTTAGCTTAGAATTAAAGAAAAAAAAATCTAGCTCTTCTCATTTGAAACAACTAAAATTATTTCCTCTTACTCTAAGATCAGATCCTATTGCACCAACCCATGCAAAATGAGAAAACAATTGAGTCTCTAAAACTTTCAGGACAAAAAAAAAAATGGTGGCTGGGTGCACTGGCTCATGCCTGTAATCTTAGCACTTTGGGAAGTTGAGATGGGAGGATTGCTTGAGGCCAGGAGTTCGAGACCAGCCTGAGCAAGAATGAGACCCTGTCTCTACAAAAAATTAAAAATTAGCCGGGCATGTTGGCACACACATGTAGTCCCACCTACTCGGGAGGCTGAAGCAGGAGGATCGCTTGACCTCAGGAGTTTGAGGCTGCAGTGAGCTTTGATGATGCCACCACACTCTAGCCCAGAAAAAAGAGCAAGACCCCATCTCAAAAAATAAAAAAAATGGCAGAGTTCTCGGAATCCCTATTTGGGAAGAAAAGTTTTATATAGGAACACAGTCATTGCCAAAGTCTTTAAAATGGCAAAATTCATAGACCACATAAATATGGAAAATAAGGAAAAATAAAATTAGGTAAACTATGAAAAATGATGTAACCATTTAAAATGAAGGTGATATAAAATAAATTTTAAAAATTCAAAATTGTACCTAAAGTATGATTATGAATGTATGTATACCTGTGAATACAAATGAAAAGGAATGTGGAAAAATGATTGTAAGCATGTTTATTTATTCTTTTTTTTGAGACAGAGTCTCACTCTGTTGCCCAGGCTAGAGTGCAGTGGCATCAGCCTAGCTCACAGCAACCTCAAACTCCTGGGCTCAGGCGATCCTACTGCCTCAGTCTCCCGAGTAGCTGGGACTACAGGCATGCACCACCATGCCCGGCTAATTTTTTTTTATATATATATTTTTTTAGGTGGCCAATTCATTTTCTTTCTATTTTTAGTAGAGATAGTCTCGCTCTTGCTCAGGCTGGTTTCGAACTCCTGACCTTGAGTGATCCACCAGCCTCAGCCTCCCAGAGTGCTAGGATTACAGGCGTGAGCCACCACACCTGGCCTGTAAGCATGTTTATAATGTGGGAATTGTTTTCCATTTTTAAGAGACCTGATCTTTTTAATACTATTATTTGGAAGTAAAAGGCAAGAACTTGGCATATAACAATCTCTCAAGTGCCTTTGTTTCCCTTTAACCCTTGGCAAGCAAGAGAAAAACGTGTCCAGTCTTTGTGAAATGAGATGTCATTTTAAGGAACAGAAAGGCAAACCAAACTTACCTGGAACTTGGTCATTTTTCTCCTCTTCCCTCTGGGAAAAGGCAGAGTTCTGGGAAGGTGAAACTGGGGAAGGAAAAGTCACCATGAGATAAGCTAAGATTGCCATTAGTCCACATGGCACTTCATGTGAACAGAAAAAGGTGTCCCTTTCTCTAGGCAGACACAGCTGCAACAGGTTAGTGAGAAGAGGAGCTGGATTCCAGCTACCAGTGGGCCCCCTCAGCCAACTGCTTTGTTCATGAACAATCCATATAACAGTCCTAACCCAAATGCTTCTTGTAGCTCCCGGAGTATTCCTTCCAAGCCTGTGTATCAGAGGAAGTGAGAGGTAGACAGGGTAATGGAATGCAGCCAAAATGCCTGGCTTCAAATTCTGGCATTTCTACTTATTTTCTAGGCTAGGAAAGTCCAGGAATCCAGGTACAGCCCCTCATCAGGCAAATACCAGAGAGGAGGCAGAGGCTCTGCAGCTGGAGCTCCGACCCCATCCTGAGCTCAGAGGAGCTTCCAAACAACAGGTGCTTCTTTTCAGCACTACCACGGAATTAACGGTAGCATCCAACATTTTACTATGCACTAGTTACTGCTTTTAAGCTATATATATAACATGTGTATGTATTTTTTAAAATCTCATTTAATTCTCATAAAAACATCATTGGGAACGCACTAACACTTTATAGCCATGAGGAAACGAAGACAAGGAGAGATTAAGTAACTTGCCCAATATTTCACAGCGACGAGGAAACAGAGCTGGCCGGCGTGTCTGGGAGGAGCGTTGGGGCAGCGGAGAGCGCGGGAGACCCTCAAACTCTAAGCAGGACGCGAGCCCGCCCCCAACGCGGCAGGTTCCGCCGAGGGTACGCTAACTGCCGCCGCCTCCCAACCCCGCCCTCCATCGCTGGCCGAGGCTTCTCTTGCCCAAGCCAAGGACCAGGTCACCGCTGGCCCCCACGCCCAGGCCGAGAGGCTCGCGGAGGTCCTGGGGACCCGGCTGACTCACCGCCCCGGGAGAAATTTCGGATCCGACCTCGCCTTCCTGGAGCGGAAGTGCCTCCGCCTGCACGCAGTTAATAAACTCCACTTCCCAGAATCCCCGAGCGGAAGCGCCGTGGCGTTCTCGCGCCTCCTGGACTACATTTCCCAGAATGCTCTAAGGCCCGCGTTTCCCACCGGCTGAGCTGGCTTCTGTTTTGACTAAGGCGGGCTGGGTGTGAGTCAGTTACCCGGCGCGTTTGCTGTCAGATTCTTTTTTGTTTTTTCATTTGTAGAAGCTCATGAGAAAGTAATCGCAAATTTTAAAAAGCGCAGCCGTATAAAAGAGAAAAGCGAAGGCTGCATTATGACAATAAGTTAAAAACCAAAATTTTTAGGGGAAGCAAAGGGTAGGCTAAAAATGGGAAAGGTAAAAGTGACTTAGGCTGAGCTGAGATGGACACCGAACGTTAAGGAACACTGGATCTCAAACTTGTGTGGAATGCCAGCTCCCCAAATACCACCAATTCAACCTGTTGATAAGACAAAAAAAAAAAAGAGTTTATAACGCTGTAACTGAGAGCTTTGCATCTTGACAGAGCAAAGTGTCAAGGCAAGGTCGGAATTTATTGAAAACTGGAAGTTAGGTTTAAGGCGAACGAGTCTTTCAATGCAGGAAACCTGATTAGGTTTGCGTAGTGATCGTGATATTACAGTCCAGGGTTGTTGGAAATAGCAAGGGTTTTTGAGGTAAGGAATCTTAAGGTACAATCTGTCGATACTTTCTCGGAAGAGATTGAACAGTCAATTGGCCTTTGTGGAAGTTCCTATAATAAACAATCAGGCGGTTATTGTCCTGGAATAAAGACATGCTAATGAAGACAGCTGAACAGTCACGTTGGTGTAGAAACTGAATTGTGAGAGAAGGAAGAAGTTTCCGTCCTTAGAGTCCAAGCTGTGTGTATGTCTGGGGGTGGAGAGGCGAAGAGAGAAGGGAGTAGTTTGCCCCCTTTATTCCACAAGGCACCTAAGGGCTTTTGACTGTGTTTTGTGCAATGAGCTATTCATTCCAATATGCTAAGAACCTACAAAAAAAAGGGGATACAGACATTGATTGGGTCAGAGAAATACCGTGAACTTCACTTACTTATCAAGGTCTCACTGTCACCCAAGCTGGGGTGCAGTGGCGTGATCATAGCTCACTGCAACCTCAAACCACTGGGCTCAAGGGATCCTCCAGCCTCAGCCTATGAGTAGCTAGGACTATAGACAGGTGCCACCACACCTGGCTAATTTTTTAATTTTTTGTAGAGACAGGCTCTCCCTATGTTGCCCAGGCTGGTCTGGAACTCCCAGCCTGTGTCCAAGAACTTACCCATTTCTTCTACATTTTCCAGTTGGTTGGCTTATCATCATTCATAATAGTCTCTAATGATTCTTTGTATTTTTGGGGTCTCAGTTGTTATGTCTCTTTTTAAATTTGATGTAGTTTGGGTCTTCTCTTTTTTTCTTAACGTAGACAAAGATTTGTCAATTCTATCTTTTCAAAAAGACCAACTTTTCATTTCATTGATATTATTTTTCTAGTCTCAATTTCATTTATTTCTGCTCTGATCTTTATCATTACTTTCCTTCTATTAATTTGGAATTTGGTTTGTCTTACTTTTCTAGTTACTTGAAGTGCATGATTAGGTTTGGTGTTTTGAGGTAATTTTCTAGATCTTGTAGGCAATTTTTTTTTTTGTTGTTTTTGAGACAGAGTCTCACTTTGTTGCCCAGGCTAGAGTGCCATGGTATCAGCCTAGCTCACAGCAACCTCAAACTCCTGGGCTCAAGCGATCCTCCTGCCTCAGCCTCCCAAGTAGCTGAGACTACAGGCATGCGCCACCATGCCCGGCTAATTTTTTCTATATATTTTTTAGCTGTCCAATTAATTTCTTTCTTTTTTTAGCAGAGACGGGGGCTCACTCTTGCCCAGGCTGGTCTTGAACTCCTGAGCTCAAACGACCCACCTGCCTCGGCCTCCCAGAGTGCCAGGATTACAGGCGTGAGCCACCGTGCCTGGCTGGCAATCTTCATTAGCTTTTATTTTTCTTCTCCTCTGGTTGCATATTTTCAAATAGCCTATCTTCAAGCTCATTGATTCCTTCCTCAGCTTGAACCATTCTGCTATTGAGTGCCTCTAATGAAATTCTAAGTTCAGCAAATGTGTTTTTCAGTTCTAATATTTGTTTGATTTTATTAGTTTAATCCCTTTGCTAAATTTCTCTGATAAATTTCTGAATTACCTTTCTGTGTCATCTTGGAGATCGCTGAGCTTCCTTTCACCTTGATCTCACTTTTTCCAGTGTAGAAACCATGCATGTGTGTGTTGGGGGTGGGGTGCATTTTCTGCAGGCAGTGGCAGGAGGGAGCATTGCAGATATGGAAGTCTAATTCTCTTGGAGCTTTTTTACTTCTCTGTGGTCCTGGGAACTGTGTCCACTTTATTTTTGAGTTCTCAGTCAGATATTGCTGGTGATAATCTTCATGCTGTATCCATGATTTTTGTTTTTGTTGGGGGCAGGGTAGTGAAGCCAGTTTCTAGGCTGCCATTTTGGAACTGGAAGTCCTCTGATTCCATTTTTTCTCTACTACTGGTTTATGAGATGTAGCACTTTAAAAACTTTTAAAATGATTTCTCTAGGGCTTAAAATATATACCTAAATTTTTTCACAGTCTATCTTCAAGTAATATTATGCCAATTCATGTACAGAATGCAACAGTATATTTCCAATTTCTGTCTGCCCTGTTTTGTGGTATTGTTACAAAACATCTTACTTTTATATATGCTATAAACTCATAAAACCTCAATCCTATTTTTGCCTTAGTGAATTGTATTTTATTATAGAGTGAAATAAAAATTTTATATTTACCCTCATCTTAATGATTTTCATAGTTCTTTATTTGTTTTGGTATATCCAAATCTATTTTTGGTATGCTATTCTTCCTATCTGTACAAAGTCCTTTAATATTTTACAGTGAAGGTTTGCCAGTAGTGAATTCTATTAGCTTCTGTTCACCTGAAAAAGTCTTTATTTTGCACACTTTCTGAGAGATTTTTTTTTCCATTGGGCTTATAGTTTTTGATTGACAATATTTTTGTTTCTAAATGTTAAAAGATGTAACTCCATTGTCTTCTGGCTTGAATGGTTTCTGATGAGAAGTCTGCTGTTTTCTCTCATCTCTGATTCTTGTTTGTGAGGTATTCTTTTTCTCTGTCTAATATTCTTTTTCTCTGCCACTAATATTTTCTTTGCATTGTCCATTTTGAGCTGTTTGTCAATGATGTGCCTAGTTTTGTTTTTGTTTTTTTTAAATTCTGCTTTGGTATTCTCAAGTTCTTGGATCTGAGTGAAATCTTTTATTATGTTTGGAAAATTCTCAGCCATTATCTCTTTAAATATCTTTTCTTCCCATTTGCTCTCTCCTCCCCCACCTTGGGCTTCCAGTTATGCAAATATGAGACCCTACAATGTTGTCCAATTGTTATTGTTTTCTTCACACCTTTTCTGTGTTTTAGTTTGGGTAATTTACACTGTCTTCAATATAAACTTCAATTCAACTTCTCTGACACTTTTCTCAGCTGAGCCAATTTGTTCTTCAAAAGCATTCCGATAAAAGCTAAAGCTTTAGGATAAATTTTCTTTTCTAGCATTTCCCATTTGACTACTAAATTCCACTGAAGTCCTCCATCTGTTCATGCATGTTGTCTGCCCTTTTCAGTGGAGCCTTTAGCACATCAATCAGTTATGTGTAATTTCCTGTCTGGTAATTCCAAAATATGGTCATCTCTAAGTGTGATTTTATTAACTGGCCTGCTGTCTCTTGGCAGGTTATTCTCACTTTTTAATCTTGTATTTTAAAAAAAATCAAATGCCAGATATTAATAACATATATAGAATAGTAGAGACTGAAGTAAATAGTATTTTTCTCCTGCAATTGGACATACATATCTGTTCAGCTAGGATGTTAGGGTGGAGAATTGAATTGATCTAGTCAGGCATTGGGTTTTGTTGTTGCAATATTTATCTTAAGGGTAGCACTGGCTTCAAATTTCTCTAGTGTTACCTTGTGCTTAGAGTGGCAGCTGGAGTACTAGCGAATTTTTCTCAATGTTCCTGTTCAATCCTTAGCTTTTGGTCATACATGTGCACCTGTGCTGTAGGTTTATTTGCCCATGTTCTTCCCTTTCCCAGGGTAGCCTGCTTTTGCTTGTCACTAGTAGACAAGCCTGTTTGTAGGATCCAAGGATTTCCTCTGTTGTCTTGTTTAGTCTCAGTCTTGAGTGAAAATTGGAGGGCCAGAGATCCTATGCATTTTGGGGAGCCAGAAGTATACATAATAAACTGAGACAGAAGCTTTCTTCCCTCAGCTGTGAACAAAAAAGCAAGTGATACTGCCATATTGAGAACAAGCTGAAGACTGAAGTTCACATAAAAGGACAGAAGAGAATTAAAGAAAAGCAATATAAAGGTCCCCTGTCTCACCCAGACCCAAGTCTTACCCTAACTGTATCTTATCATTTATATGAAGTAAAAAAATTTTCGGTTTCAACAATCCTGAATTTTCTGATACTTATAACTAAAAGCATCGTAACTGATAAAACCACCATGAGCTCTCATGATCTCCCTGTGTAAGTGATAACAGCAAAGAAATGCATTAGAAGCCCTGGATTTCTGATGATACTGTTCAACTTGAACCAGCACCTTGGAAGCCAGGTTAAGCCAGTGCTTTGGGCATCCTATTTACCCAACACAGGAAAATCTGACAGAAAAAAAAAATGTGATGTATCAATATCTACTACTAGATTCCACTAGCACATCCTAGGCTATGTGGACTTTGAGACCTAATGAAATTTCACAGAAAGATAAAGTTGTAAAAACCTAACTTATCTGTATCCTCAAAAATCCAGAAAATTTTAAAAATTAACTTTAAGTTTTTTAATAATTTTGGCCATAATGCCATGTAATGAAATAGAGCAATCACATAATGAGTTCTTAAGTATAAGGGATAATATCTCAAGAGTTGGTCATTTCTTTGGTAAAATTAGTAAATCTTTTTTATAAATATTTTTCTTTTTCTTTTTTTTGAGACAGTCTCACTCAGTTGCCCAGGCTAGAGTGCCATGGCGTTAGCCTAGATCACAGCAACCTCAAACTCCTGAGCTCCTGTGATCCTCCTGCCTCAGCCTCCCGGGTAGCTGGGACTACAGGCACATGCCACCATGCCCAGCTAATTTGTTCTATTTTTAGTTTCCTGGCTAATTTTTTTTCTATTTTTAGTAGAGATGGGGTCTCATTCTTGCTCAGGCTGGTCTTGAACTACTGAGCTCAAGCAATCCTCCCGCCTCAGCCTCCCAGAGTGCTAGGATTACAGGCGTGAGCCACCACGCCCAGCCCGGTGTTTTTAAACCAAGTACAAAAACAAACAGAAAAACTTAGCACTGTGATCATAATGATGAGTAACCTTCCACGCATTATCTATAAGCATGTATTTGAACATATATGTATACAGACTTAAATTAACTGGATAATATGAAGGTACAATCCTCATTTTCACTAAATAATATGCATGATCTTTTCTTGTCATTTTAGATCTATTCCATACTTTCTGTAGCTCCATAATATAGGAACATATAGAAACAGCCAAATTCCTATCGATGGGCATTTATTTCCAGTTTAAAAAATTACTATTCTACGATCCTTTCTCACTGTTAAAATTAATCATAAATTCTATGATTGTCAGATGCACATTTTACATTTTACAATATATATAGAACTTGATTTTTAAATATATATTTAATGATAAGCATGTAGTTTTCACTCCCACCAACAAAACACATTGCTCTTAAAGATAGAGACCAGCAACTAAATGTCCATCCTACCCTAACAGTCAATATATTTGATAAAATGCTTTGAAAAATTCAAGATTTTTCCCCTTTTTTGTGTGGGAGTGGAAGAAATACAGGGTTTGAGAACGGGACAAAATTAAAGTCCTTCAAATTTAGCATAGACTCTGCCTAAGGAGATTTGGATTGGACAAAAGCTACAACACTTAGAAATCAGCTCAAATGCACTTTGATAGATATATGGAGAGTGAAAAACCAAGTATTGTAACTCTTTGACATTTATTAAAAAGTATTTGCCATCAGTAACCATTTCTGAAACTTTCCAAATATTACAGTAAAACTCTGCCTTAATACACACAGCAGGAATAGAAATTCAATTATGTAAAATACAGTGTTCCATTTTTGCAAAGTTGACCAGAAACATTTTCAGTTTGTACTGTCATTTAAAGTGCACACATGTGTACATACAAATGCACACAAAGCTAAACTTCAACTGATGGCATACTGTATACAGTATACCAAATGTTAAGAAATTCAATACAGCCCTGCTCAAGATGGAACAAAGGACAGGAACCAATTCTAATAGAGGGTTACAACCAAATTCATGTTATTTCAGATTGCAATACTGCTTGATGTTCTACATTTCAAGTAATATGTATTTGCCGGAAATGATTTTATTAAGATTACTTGCAGGATTCCTCCTCCAAATACATTTTAAATGAATTTCCTTAAAATGAGCTTAATAAAATTTTCAAACATTTACATACTTTTTCTCATTTAGCAAAAAGTACTGAGCACCTACAATGAGTTATGAAATGCCGTTTTGTAGACTTACTAGTAAGTCTACAAAACCAGACTCACTAATAGTAAGTCTGTAGTAAGTCTACAAAACCAGAGCTCCTGTGCAATGACTGATGTTGAAGTTCTGACAAAAAATCCCTTACGGAGCCCCTCTCATTAGATGTCTCTGCTGTGTGGTCTCCTGACCATTATGAATGTTGAAGTTGGGCAGAAACATTATAGTTTCATTTGAAAAATATTCTTTTACTATTAAAAGAACTCTAGTGACTGGAAAATTTCAGCTCCCATTTGAGGACTTCAAAACAAAACAGAATCTTCATTTCTGTGTAGATTCTCTGCTGAAGGATAATCCTTACCGTACCCTTCACTTTTATAGAATTTATCACCACTATGGACTCTTTGATGAATGAGAAGACCTGAGCTCCAACGAAAACCCTTACCACACGCATCACATGTATATGGTTTCTCTCCTGTGTGGACTCTCTGGTGAGCTTGAAGGTTTGATCTCTGACTGAAACCCTTTCCACACTCCTCACATTTGTATGGTTTCTCCCCAGTGTGGACTCTGTGGTGGGCTTGAAGACTGGAATACCCACTGAAACCTTTACCACACTGTTCACATTTATAGGGTCTCCCTTCTGCATGGACTCTCTGATGTGCTTGAAGGCGTGAACTCTCACTGAAGCCCTTCGTGCACACCTCACATTTGTATGGTTTCCCTCCTGTGTGGACCCTCTGATGTGCTTCAAGGCGTGAACTCTGACTGAAGCCCTTCCCACACATCTCGCATTTATATGGTTTCACTCTAGTGTGGACTCTCTGATGACCTTGAAGATATGCCCTCTGACTGAAGCCCTTCCCACATACCTCACATATATATGGTCTCTCTCCAGAGTGGACACTCTGATGACTTTGAAGGTATGATCTCTGACTGAAGCTCTTGCCACACTCATGACATTGGTAAGGCTTCTCTCCCGTGTGGACTCTCTGATGGGCCAGAAGAGTTGAGGCCTTACTGAAGCCTTTACTACATTCTCCACATTTATAGGGTTTTTCTCCTGTGTGAACTCTCTGATGAATTTGAAGATTAAAGCTCCAACTGAAGCCCTTCCCACACTCCTCACATTTGAATGGTTTTTCTCCAGTGTGGACTCTCTGATGGCCTTGAAGGTGGGAACTCCGACTGAAGCCCTTCCCACATTCCTCACACTTGTATGGTTTTTCTCCAGTGTGGACTCTCTGATGGCCTTGAA
The DNA here is from genome assembly GCA_008086735.1 of Cheirogaleus medius. Lineage (NCBI taxonomy): Eukaryota > Metazoa > Chordata > Mammalia > Primates > Cheirogaleidae > Cheirogaleus > Cheirogaleus medius. Next base: position 6,316,661 of record VBSM01003212.1, read on the forward strand.
GGTATGAATTCCGACTGAAGCCCTTCCCACATTCATCACATTTGTATGGCTTTTCTCCAGTGTGGACTCTCTGATGGGCTTGAAGGTATGAACTCCGACTAAATCCCTTATCACACTCTTCACATTTATAAGGTTTTTCTCCTGTGTGGACTCTCTGATGAACATTAAGAACTGATCTATGACTGAAGCTTTTGCCACATGCATTGCATTTGTATGGCTTCTGTCCAGTATGGACTCTCTGATGATCTTTAAGTTTTGAACTCCAGTTGAAGACATTCTCACACTCCTTATACGTTTTCTCTCCAATGTGAATCTTCTGATGGCCCTGAAGATACAAATTTTGACTGAAGCTGTTATTGCATATATAATGTTTATATGGTTGTTCCCTACTATGGACTATCTGAAGATCTTGAAAATGTGAGGCCAGATTGAAGCCATTATTGCATTCCTCAGAATTATAGGGATTCTCTTTCATGTGAACTCTATGCTGAATGTTAAGATTTGAACGACAAATGAAACCCTTTCCATATTCTATACCTGTGTACGGTTTCTCTTCAGTGTGGATTTTCTGATGGACTTGAAGACATGAACTCTCATTAAAGACATTCCCATTCTCCTCATATTCATGGGGCTCCTCCCTAGTTTGAACCCTAAAAATACTATTAAGGGCTAAGCTATGACTGAAGGCTTTCCCATAAATGTTGCACCTATAAGACGTCTCCCCTGAGTGGATAAGTTTGTAAGTGTTAAGGGAGGAGTACTGATTCAAGTTCTCACCATATTCACCACATTTACATGGTTTTTCCTCTGTATGCTCTCTCTGATGGGATTGCAGATGTGAGCTCTCAACACAATCTTCTTCTCTTTGAATATTCTGATGAACACGAAGAACTGAACTATTCCTACAGACCTTTCCACATGGATTGTATGTACAGGGCTTCCCTTCCAAGTGGAACTGCTGATGAACTTCAGAGCTAGAGTCATTACTGAAGGCTTTCCTATACTCAGCACATGGGAAGGGATTCTGCCCTGCTTGAATTGAGTCCTGATTAAGTAAGGATACCTTCATGATATCTTCGCCACAGTCATGGCAGCTGTAGTTTTTTTCTTTTCTGTGTACTTCTAGATTATCATTGTGATGTGAGACCCAACTGATGCTGTCACATTTATAAAAATTATTTTTCATGGAAATTTGCTGACATCTACACTGATAATTATGTGACGCTGTCAGATACATTTTCCTCCAAGAATGCTGGGCCCTCCAAGAAGGAAACTCTTGACTTTTTATATAATTGGAACCATCTCCTATATGAGTCAATGTATAGTTCTCATCTTCAGAAATATGAATTGGTATTCCTGCCCGAACCTGGCAGAGGGAATCGCCTTGTTCTTGCAACTGTGAATTCTTCCCTAGAAAATTTTTCATAGAATGTTGACAACTGATTAACCCATCTGCATCTTGTTGCCAGGAAGAAAGCTCTTTGGGGGATAGGTAGCTTAATCCCACTTCTTGAATACTCTCCATCTTTTGTTGATTCTTGTTTCCTATAACAATAAAAGAATTCAGACATATGTACAAGTCAATGATTTATTCAGAGATTTCAAGATTTTACACTTACATCATAAAATGAATCACAGGAAAATTCATATCATGGCTTCTAAGAATTCTTAGAAAATGCTTCTTCTTTGGCTATCACCAGGTACAGGTTGAGTATCCCTAATCTAAAATCTGAAAGCTGAAGTGTTCCAAAATCTGAAAGTTTTTGAGTGCTCAACATGATGCTCAAAGGAAATGCTCATTGGAGCATTTCATATTTCAGATTAGGTTTGCTAAGTTGGTAAATATAATGCAAATATTCTAAAATTTTGGTCCCAAGCATTTCAGATAAGGAATACTCAACCTGTACATAAGTAGGATCCACATAATTCAGGCTGTGTGCCTCAGAATCAGGGCTTCGCAACACAACCTGGACATCAAACACGATGGCTCTGCTCAAAAGGCCTAGTAAAACCATAAACATGTATCATGGGTTTAGCATGGGTTGCCTGGAGATCTGAAGAAGAAAATAGAAAGGAATATTCTCAAATTGGAAAGAATATAGTTGCAAGCAGACAAATGCTTTTTGTCCTGATAATAACTTTTTCTTTTTTCTCTGGAATATGGACATGGTTATATTATTTGTTTGTAAGGAGACCGTGTGTGTAAAAGCTGGATGAAGGTAAATATAGAACTTTAACCTATGCTTGAGGCATGAGTTATTTATCCTCACATGAATAAGCTCTTCTAAGTCATTGTCGGCCGTTATCAGTTTTAACTCCTTTCAAAAGATATTTCACAATTACAGAGGGTCACAGTACAGGTCACGATGACAGAATTCAACTCAAAAGACATCAGAAAAAAATCTTGGCACCTGCAGGTGTCCTTTGAGGCACCCATTGGCCAAGAACAAAACACAATGAATACTGACCTTGGCTTGCGTCATTTTACTGGAAAATGAATGTTTAGGGAATCTGAGGTACCAGAAAGAGTTGAAGACAGGCATATTTGGGTAGAAATGGCTTGTCACCTAGTTATTAAAGCTCAGGTTATAAGCAGACGGCATATCTTCATATCCTGGTGAGAAGTATTCTCCCTGAGGACATCTGGTTAAACGAGGTTAAATTAATAAAGAAGTGCACTTTTCTAACACTTGACAGCACATCAAGTCTCTATAGTATCCAGAAAAGAAAGTAGTAAAGGGGGATATTTTTGTGAATATTATCCTCAAACATAATTCTCCCTTATTTTCTTTGTGTTTGTCTATCTCTCCACACTGGAATGGATTATCCACAAGCACCAGCACTGTGTTCTGTGCACTGCATTACCCTCACTGCCTATAATGCCTACTGAATAGTAGTTGTTCAATAAACATTGATGCATAAAGCACACTTTGAGTCATTCTCACAGAACTAGAAAGGTGCGTACATATAAGTTATTTTTAGTGAGAAAGGAACTAGTGTTGGTGGCAATTTTGCTGGAAATTTGAAAGGCTGTAGGAGAGGTAGGGCTACACTCAGGGTGACGCTGCTGATGAGAAAAGCAAAGGTCACAAGAATCTCCCGGGGATGAAATGAAAGTATCAGATCTAGAAGACCCATAGGCGGGGCCTATGAATTGTTTTGGCTGTCAGACACATACACATAGGTCTGTCCTCAGTTACATTACATATTGAGGGTCACAGCCAAAAACTTATGAAAACCACTGGTCTGAATAGTTAAAGAAGAGATAAAGTCCTTAATCAAACAATTACAGGGCTCAAATAAAAAGTACAAATGTGAAATCTTGGAAAAATATCAATAGGTAGGCTTGCACTTCCTGATTTCATGCCTACATGGACTGTAGATTCAAAATATAAGGAAGAAATTACCACTTGAAATATATTCTTTCCCTCATGATATATGAACCATGAGAGTGTAAATTCCTCATTTCTCAGGTTGCAATGTTCACCCATTGAAAATTATACACTAGATCTTAATGAGAACAAAGGTTTGAAACTGTCTAAAATCTACATCAGTTGTTTATCTAACAGATAACTTGTGGGGAATAGAGGTAAAGAAATAATATAGCCTATTTTTGAATAGGGGATGGAGAGAACGAAGGGTGTCACTCTTCATTTTTCTTGCTTCTCTCATCCTGAATCTTCTCTGCCTGGGATAGGAAAAGGGACTCTAGGGAGCAGGGATGTGGATGATGACTTTGAAGAGACGGATGGGTTGCAATTTAGAAAATCTTGCAAAGAAATGGATAGTTTAGAAGCTATTATCTGTAGACATCTTACTCTTTCCTAGTGTAAATGCAGATAGAGCTGTTTCTTCTAGGGGGGAACTGCCAAGAGGGTGGGTTATAAGAATCCTCAATTTAAAAATGTTTCTTCACCCGAGTAAATCAAATCAGCTCCCACAGGTTACAGGAAAGCCAATATAGAATAACTTTATTTTGGTTACAACTCCAAACTTAAAGTTCAGTAAAGTGTGGTTTTACTCTCTGAGTCACCAGGCTAATTTATTCCATAGAAATAAAATTACCAGGACCCAAGAACATTTGGATTGGGATTTTTATTGCTGTATTGTCTGTATTAATCTAAAAAATAAAAAAGAGGGCAGAGCAAGATGGCGGACTAGAAACACCGCCAGACAGAGTGTCTCTACAGAAAAGACAGCTACTAGAAGATATTAGAAGAAAAAACAAACAAACGACCATACACCGGACAGGGGACGGACGGAGGGGCACCGGAGACTACGGGAGACTCCACGGGAGG
>VBSM01003212.1:6325499-6335702 GCA_008086735.1 Cheirogaleus medius
CCTGGGCAACATAGTGAGACCCCTGTCTCTACAAAAAATAAAAAAATTAGCTGGCCATAGTGGCATGTGTCTGTAGTCCTAGCTACTTGGGAAGCAGGGGGAAGGAGGCTCACTTGAGCATAGGAATTTCAGGTTCCGGTGAGCTATGATGGCACTTCCCCAGCCTGGGAGACAGAGCGAGACCCTGTCTCTAAAAAAGCTGGAGCAACTTAATAAACTGGTTTGATGACAAAGCAGGGGAACAGGACCACAATTTGCCCATTTTATAGTTCAAAACAAAGGACAGACCTCTGCCAGGAAAGAATCATCAGAAACATCTTGTCTGTGTTGCACAGGTGGGATTCCCAAAATCATTTTTAGATTTTCAAACGATTGAGTCAGAGTTTCAAACAACTGAGCACAAAGACACCTCAGGAGGCTGCCACTGAGTTACAAAGGGCACCTGTCCTCACCAACTAAGAGTAGGTTCCTGAAGTTCTCCAGCATCACTTCTCGGTATAACTTCCTCTGGGCAGAATCTAGCAGCCCCAGCTCCTCCTCCGTGAAGACCACAGCCACGTCCTTGAATGTCACCATCTCCTACGACACCAAACACATGCAGACTCTGAAAGCGGGGCAGTGCTGAGAAGGTTAACTCCTATAGGTTAAGTCCCTGAAATGCCATTGCATCCTAGGCTACTAATATTTCAAATTTTATCAATAATGACATCTTACCCCCCAAAGCTTTAGTTTCAACAGTATCCAATGGTATCTGTTTCCTTTATTTTTTTTATTTTTATTTATAGGGGAAAGCGCAAACGCAGTCCCCCACTACCACAAATTATGCAGTCGAGTTTCCCACATTTGGGGAAATCGCAGGGGTCAGCACATCCGGAGTGCAATGGATAAGCCTCGCCCTGGGAAAACCACCTTCGTGATCATGGTATCTCCCCTGCCAGGTAAGTACTGTTTCCTTTATTTTAATTACACACATTACTTATTTAATTTGCCAAACTTACAGGCTATCAGTCACCCTTATTGCTCAAGTATGTAGTTCACCTCTGGGCCACATCTGGGCAATGCAGTATGTACAGTGTTGTGGTGATGGGCACAGCTCTGGAACCTGACGACTTGTGTCCACATCTGGATGCTCTTGCCCTCTGCTAGCTGTGACCTGGGATAGGTTTCTTACCCTCTCATTTCTATGCTCATGCCTATACTACAGGGTTCTCGTAAGAAAACCAGTGACCACATGTGAAGCATTTAGGAACAGTGCCTGGCATGTAGTAAGTACCTAATAAATGTTAGCTACATTATTAATATTTTCATCATATCTTTTTATCCCAGCTGCATAGTAATTCAAGGAATTAATATAGATCTAGAATATAATGAACTGATTCAATTAATGTACACTTAGTTTTAGGTTACCTATTATAAACAATGTTGCAAAAACATCCTTTTACACAGACCTCAGTCCCTGGAACTCTGTTGATTGGATCCTCAAAGTAAATAGCAAAAAGCAGAAATAGCAATGTTGAAGAATAACAACCTTTAAAGTTTTGAAATCATAATGGCAGGCATTTTCCCAACAAAAGATTTTTCTAAAGATTAGTCTGCCTCCAAGAAAGTATAAATCAAATCCTACACCTGGCCAATAGTGGATATAAACACTTAAAAAACAAAACTTTGATCATCTCAGAAGTAAATTTGGGAAGTAAAAACCAATTACTTAAACACATTCTTACGAAGGTGATTAGTAATGAAAGATCATTCACTTTTCACATATTTGCCATTCATCTGCATTTCTTGTTTTGTAATAATAATTCATTTTGCAGACACTGAGGTCTTTTCTTCCAGGTACACTGTAATTATTTTTCATTCCACTTTGCTATTTGTTTTGTAACATTCTGCTGTAGGGAAATTTAAAATTTTTACATGAAGACTTTTTAATATTGCATTGTTCTGGCTGGAGTTCAGGGCACCACAACCTCAGGTCTGAATGAAGAACTCCAGTTGGGTTGTGTTTGCTTTTGTGTCTTTCCACCCAAATGGTATGCTTGAAACCCTTGACCCAGAAGGCAAAGACTTTGGAGTTGGCCACACACTTATCTTCCTATATGAACGTGGACCTCTTATCTTCATAATAGTGCAAATGTTCTAAGGTCCCCCTCAGACAGTCATTTGGGGCAGTGACTAGCATGACAGATGGAAAGTGTCCACACTAAAAATTTTAAATTAAATTAAATTTTAAATTAAGTACCTGTGTTACTCTTATGAAATTATACACAAATAATGAAACACACAAAGACACACAAACACATAGAAAGTTTCATGTACTGGTGAAAAAGAATCTAGCTCTTCCTCTATGAAAACATCTATTTTTTTCCAAGTTTACCTTTAATATGGTCCTATTAGAGAAAACCATAGTTTAGGTATTCTTTTTACAAAGTACCTGATGTATCACTTAGGGAAAAAAATATTTTTATTTTTGAGTCCCTAGAACATAAAAGACAAATAATTTCATAATTCTCTCAGAATTGCTTTTTGAGTAAAGATTGTATGTAGGAAATCTGATGCTATAATGTAAAATTGAAAGAATCCTTAGGAGCTTAAAAGCTTGTGAATGGGAAATAATTTAAAGAAAAGGGGAAGGGGGGTAACAACAGTTCACTGAAATAATATTAGATGATAAAAATTAAGTGCTATTATTTTAAGTGGAAAAAAAATTCCAATTCAAAATTATACCTATTACTGCAAGTATGGTTAGGAATGCTTATTTTAAAAATGACCATGGAAAAAAACAGAAGATTTGTAAGCAGGGGGATAATGTGTGGGATTGTTTATTTCTATTCTCTTTTATACTATTATTTGTGAAATAAATATAATAATAAAATAAATTAAAAACTTAAAGGGAATTATAGAAAAGGCAAAAACAGAAGTAATATTCAACATCTGTTGTTCTTTACCCTTGGCAAAGAAAGGAAAAATATGTGTCCACTCACACGGAAATGAGGTAACATGTTAAATGACAGAAATGAAAATCAACTCACCTGGAATTTGGTCATTTTCTCCTTCTTTTTCTAGGGTAAGGCAGAGACCTGAGAAGGCAGAGCAGAGTAACACGAAAGAAGCCATGAGATAAAGAGCAATGTATCTTTGTGCAAATTAGAAAAAGGTGCCTCTTCCTCCAGCAGATGCGGCCACACACATTGTCTACGGAGCAGACAGTGTGGGCTGGATTCCAGCTACCACCTGGCTGTCCTGGCAGGGTGCCCTCCTGCACGGAACAGCCCACGCAGCTGTACCGAGCAGCCCTCGCAGCGCCCAGCCTGCTCATTCCGATCCTGGGAAACATGGGAAGGAGAGGCAGTGGAATGTACCTGTTAAAAGCGGACTCAGGGGACAAAATGCCTGTGTTCAAAACCTGGTGCTGCTATATATACTTGCTGAGTAACTGTGGTTACATTCTAATGCTTCCATTCTGTCATCTGCAAAATTCGGATGGTAATAGTGCCAACATTACACAATTGTTGTTAGGATTGTATGTGTGAGTAGCAGAAAGCTATTATAACTAAACCAGGGTTCTCTATTTCCTTTCAGCTGCAGAGAAGCAGATATTATTTTGCACCATAAAACTTTCCTTGACAATGTTATTTTTTAAGATCTGGACAGCAGAGGTCATGGCTCTGTCTGGGGAAAGTCACCCGTAACTTCTGGAATGTCTGGAACCCTGGCTTCTTACTTTATTTGTTGCCCAGTATCCCACATTGGGACCACCTGTATAAAAAGTAGAGGGGCTGGTAAATATTCTTCCTAAAGCCAGAGGAGGCCCAGTGGTACATTCCTCTTTCTGCATGGATACGACAAAAGACTAATGAAACCTGTGATGCTACTACAGCTTAAGTCAAACAAAAAATGTGACGGCCTCAATTTGACAAAATCACAATGGTGATGAAAACACTTAACTCACAAGGTCGTCTGTGGGGTTCAGTATGCTCAGTGCTTGAGCACTGGGAGGATCTGGAGATCAGGAGTTTAATTTTGTGGGTTCTTCCTCAAAGTTTGTTATCTTATTTACTGTGCTCAGGCAGCTTGAAGGCTACCTGTGGAAGAGAAAGCACTCCAAAAAAATTTTAAAAATAGAGGTAATCATAAATTGTGGATAAGGGCAGAGCCTTTCAGCACCACCTCGGAGAATGGTCTACTAGTCCAACAGGGCCCACCCCGCCCCCCAAGTTCCTGGCCACACGGCCACTGCTGTAGAATCCACAAGATGTATGCACAAAACAATTTACCCAACAGATTTCATAAGTCTATGTCTAGTGGCTTGTCTTTGATTAACAAGACTTTCTCATCTTAAAATATTCTAAGCTTTTAGACAAAGCTTCATTTCTTTAATCGATTACAAACCAAAGAATCTTTAAACCCACCTATTGTGATAACCTATAATCCCTTGCTTCGAGATGTCCCGCCTTTTTGGGCCAAACCAATGTATAACTTCCATGTACTGATTCATGACTCTATGTGTAATTCTTGTCTCCCTGAAATGTATAAAACCAAACTGTAACCCAACCACAGCGAGTCTGCTTTTTCAAGGTTTCCTGGGTGTGGTTCTGGGCCATGGTCACTCCCACTTGGCTCAGAATAAACCTCTTTAAATTATTTTACACAGTTTGGGTTCTTTTCCATCAACAAGAGGAAGCAGAAAAGGCGGTGAGAAGAAGTCAAGAGCCAAATCATGTGCTTTAGAGGCACTGTCTCATTTAATCCTCATACCATCCAAGAGGGTTAGACAATCTGTAACTTCTTTTACAGTTAAGAATGCTGAGGCATAAAGATTTTAAGTTACTTGCTCATAAGTATGCATTTAGCCAGTAGAACAGCCAGGATTATTAGCCAAGAGTTTGTGTTCTCAATTAGTAAGACAGTGGCTCTCAATCTGCCAGCTCACTGGTATCTCTAGGAGTTTTTAAAGGATAATACTGGCTGGGCGCAATGGCTCACGCCTGTAATCCTAGCTCTCTGGGAGGCCGAGGCGGGTGGATCCCTTGAGGTCAGGAGTTGGAGAGCAGCCTGAGCAAGAGCAAGACCCCGTCTCTACTAAAAATAGAAAGAAATTAATTGGCCAACTAAAAATATATAGAAAAAATTAGTCAGGCATGGTAGCGCATGCCTGTAGTCCCAGCTACTTGGGAGGCTGAGGCAGGAGGATCGCTTGAGCCCAGGAGTCTGAGGTTGCTGTGAGCTAGGCTGACACCGTGGCACTCTAGCCAGGGTGACAGAGTGAGACTCTGTCTCAAAAAAAAAAAAAAAGATAATACCAATGCCCAGGCCCCTGTCCAGGATCTACTAATCAGGGTCTGTCAAAGAAGAGTTTTTATGAAATCCCCCTAGGTGACTACAGTTTGCAGAGAGGGATGCAAACCACAGACCATGACATGAACAGAGGCAGTTTGCAAGCTGAACGCATGCAATCAACCACTAGGCCATTCGGCCTCTCAAGGGAATTGACAGAGAAAACACAAGCCAGGAGAAGAGCAGAGCCTGGGACCCACGGGTCAAATCTATCCTGCTGCTTGTTTTTGTACAGGCTGTGAGATAAGAATAGTTTTTCTATATTTAAATGGTTGAAAAAAATCAAACAGTTATTTTATGATGTGAAAATTATAAGAAATTCAAATTTCACTGTCCATGAAGTTGTACTGTACATAGGCATGTTCATTTGTTTATGTATTGTCTATGGCTGCTTTCTCCCTACAGTGGCAGAGTTGTGTAGTTGTAATAGCTACTCTCATTTCTTTGGACTGTTGCTAAGCACAATACAAATCACAGTAACTCAGCACTGGGATAACTTGATTGGGTTAAACGCTGTTAACTGAATAGCATTTGAAGTACCACAGGCATTATTATACTATACCACACATTTTAATTTCTTTGTTACCAGTACATACTCATCATGCCAAAACAAGAAAAGAACAGAAAAACAGACTTTATCACACTTTTAAGGCACAATAGAGGTGAACTATTTTGTTACTGAATTGGATGTCAAAGCCTTTTGCTTATTATACAGTGACAACAGAGCTCAATGCTAAAAGAATACATCATATGTCAACATTGTCAGGCTAAGCACTCATCACACATATTTTGAAGTCACAATAAGGCAAGGGTCAGAAAAATTAGAAAATTTAAAATATCTCATCTGAGCAGAATTTCTTCACAAAGACAAATAATGAAAATGAGGCTGCAACCAAAGTTAAGTTTGGGATATTCAGTTATTCAGCTTCTATTTCTGACTCAAGCAAGGAAATTAATTTACCAGTGATGAGTTAACCAAATCATGTTTGATTATAGGAGGCAAAGAAATGTGTCCAGGGAAAATAAATTTGTTTAAGATTATTAGACTTGGCCAGGCACGGTGGCTGTCATCCTAGCACGCTGGGAGGCTGAGGTGGGAGAATTGCTTGAGGTCAGGAGTGCGAGACTAGCCTGAGCAAGAGAGCCCATCTCTACCAAAGATAGAAAAAATTAGCCGGGCATGGTGGCACATGGCTGTAGTCCCAGCTGCTCAAGAGGCTGAGGCAGGAGGATTCATTGAGCCAAGGAGTTTGAGGTTGCTGTGAGCTAGGCTGACGCCACAGCACTCACTCTAGCCTGGGCTACAAAGCGAGAGACTGTCTCAAAAACAAAACAAAACAAACAAAAAAACCAAAACTACATGCTACATTAATTTCATTCATGTAACTAACATAGAAAAGGGAATGGGGTTTGGAGCAAATCAGGGGTTTCCTGGGGTTAAGGGTGGGGCAAGAGTTTGCCTACAAAAAGGTACCACAAAAGAATGTTTTTTGATGATGGAACTGCTGTGTGTCTAGACTGTGGTGGTGAAATCTACATGACAATGCAGTTGTCAAGACTCAGAAACGTATACCAAAAAGAATAAATTCTACTGTATGTAAGATAAACAACTAATCTTTACAAGTTAAGTGAGGCTATTCTCCAGATACTTGTCAAACTTTTAAGTGCATAATAATCACCTGGAGCTCCAGTAGAAATTAAAGCCTTTGGTTCCAACCCTTTAAAATTCTAAATAAGTCAGTTTGGGACTGGACTCAAGGATTTGCCTTTGTAGGGGGCTTCCAGGTGATATTACTGCTTGAAATCAGCCATAGTAAAACAACTTATCACCTGTGGGTACAATGCTTCCCATGAATCCTAAATCACAGAAGTCAGAAGGACATGGCACAGTACTTTGAAAGTGGTGAAAGAAAAGAACCGTCAATGCAGAATTGTATACTTAGGATACAGTAGTATAGAAAAATATTCAGAAATGAAGACAAGATAAAGATACTCTCAGATGAACTAAGAGAATTCATAGCCCACAGGCTTGCTCTAAAAGGATTACCAAAGGAAATTCTTCACACAAAAGGGAAATGATAGCAGAAAGAAACTTGGACCACCAAGGACGGAGGAGCAACAGAATGGTAAAAATCTGGGAAAATATGATAGATTAATCTTCTCTTGAGTTCTTTAAAATATGTCTTACTATTAGAAGCAAAAAGTATAACATCGATGGGTTTTCTTTTTTTTGAGACAAGCGTCTCACTCTGTTGCCCGGGCTAGCATGCCCTGGCGTCAGCCTAGCTCACAGCAACCTCAAACTCCTGGGCTCAAGCGATCCTCCTGCCTCAGCCTCCCGAGTAGCTAGGACTACAGGCATGTGCCACCGTGTCCGGCTAATTTTTTTCTATATATTTTTAGTTGGCCAATTAATTTCTTTCTATTTTTAGTAGAGACGGGGTCTCACTCTTGCTCAGGCTGGTTTCCAACTCCTGACCTTGAGCGATCCTCCCACCTCGGCCTCTCAGAGTGCTAGGATTACAGGCGTGAGCCACCGCGCCCGGCCCAGATCGATGGGTTTTTCAAAGTATATACATGCAATATATGCCAACTACAGTATAAGGGCAACACATTATTTTTCTCTGACTGCTTTCAAGTTTCTTTGTCTTCAGTTTTCAGCAGTTTCATTATGATGTGTCCAGGCTTGGACTGCTTTCAGTTTATCCAGTTTGGGATTTACTCAACTTCTTAAAGGAAACCTTATAAGGTACATCTTAAGATACTAGAAATAAAAAGCAAAATGAATCCAAATCAAGCAAAAAAATGGAAATAATAAAGGTAAGAGTAGAAATCAATGAAATTGAAAATATATCATAGAAAAAATCAATAGAACCAAAAGTTGGTTTTTTGTTTGTTTGTTTTTTGGTTTTTTTTTGAGACAGAGTCTCACTGTGCTGCCCAGGCTAGAGTGCCGTGGTGTCAGCCTAGCTCACAGCAACCTCAAACTCCTGGGCTCAAGCAATCCTTCTGCCTCAGCCTCCCAAGTAGCTGGGACTAGAGGCATGCACCACCATGCCCGGCTAATTTTTTCTATATATTTTTAGTTGGCCAATTAATTTCTTTCTATTTTTAGTAGAGACGGGTCTTGCTCTTGCTCAGGCTGGTTTCAAACTCCAGACCTTGAGCGATCCACCCGCCTTGGCCTCCCAGAGTGCTAGGATTACAGCCGTGAACCACTGCGACCGGCCTTTTTTGTCTATTTTTAACATCAAAAACACTGATAAACCTCTAGCAAGACACAGATAAACCTCTGGCAAAGAATAAAAGAGAGATGGCAAAAATTGCCTAAATCAGGAATGAAAGAGTGGATCTCACTACAGACCAGGCAGGCATCAAAGGAACAAGAAATAAGGGAATATATACTATGAACAATTCTATGCACGCATATTTGAAAATTTAGATGACATGGACCAATTCCTTGAAAATTATAAACTACCACAACAAATACAAGATGAAATAATGTGAATATTTATAAAATTGAATTCATTGTTAAAAACCTTCCAAATCTCTAAGCTGAATAGTTTCTTTTTCTTTTTTTTTTTGAGACAGTGTCTCACTTGGTTGCCCGGGCTAGAGTGCCATGGCGTCAGCCTAGCTCACAGCAACCTCAAACTCCTGGGCTCAAGCGATCCTCCTGCCTCAGCCTCCCAAGTAGCTGGGACTACAGGCATGCGCCACCATGCCCGGCGAATTTTTTCTATATATTTTAGTTGGCCAATTAATTTCTTTCTATTTTTAGTAGAGATGGGGTCTCGCTCTTGCTCAGGCTGGTTTCGAACTCCTGAGCTCAAATGATCCACCCACCTCGGCCTCCCAGAGTGCTAGGATTACAGGCGTGAGCCACCACGCCTGGCCTAAGCTGAATAGTTTCACTGGTAAAGTCTACCAAATATTTAAAGAAGAAATAACACTAATTTACATAATCTCTTACAGAAAATATAAGAAGAGGGAATGCTTCCCAATCCATTTTATGAGGCCAGAATTACTGATACCAAAGACAGTAGGAAAAACAAAACTACAGACCAATATCCCTCATGCACATAATTGGAAGAATCTTCAACTAAATATTAGCAAATCAAGTCAAGCAATATATAAAAAGAATAGTACACCACTTACAAGACGTACCGTGTTTCCCCAAAAATAAGACAAGGTCTTATATTTATTTTTCCTCAAGAAGACACCCTAGGGCTTATTTTCAGGGGATGTGTTATTGTTTTTTAAGTACAGTACAACAATTTACATTTATTCAAATATAGTTAAGTCGTCTTCTTCTGGAATATCATCATAACTCTCCAAACCCCGAATTCCATCCTGAATTTCTTGCGACTCTATTTCCTTTAGAACCATTGGCCCCAATCTCTCATGTCGAGCAATAGAGCTCTCATGGGGCAGATGAGAAGGGCTGCTCGTCTTAAATGGATGGGTTGTGCAGATACGCTGCGCAGCCACGCCCATCACCAGGTCTTATTTTCGGGGTAGGGCTTATATTGCGCAAATGCTTAGAAATCCTGCTAGGGCTTATTTTATGGGTAGGTCTTATTTTGGGGGAAACACGGTATTTATCCTGAGAATGAAAGACTGCTTCAATATTTGGAAATTAATCAACCTAATCCAGTATGCTAACAGTCTAAGGAAGAAAAAAACTTATCAAATGATGCAGAAAAAGCATTTGACAAAATACAATATCCATTCATGACAAAACTTTCACAAACTAAAAATATAAAGGAACTTCCCTAGGATCAGGAACAAGACAAAGATATACATCTCACCACTCCTATTCAATATTGTACTGAAAATCAGCCAGTGCAGTAAGGCAAGGAAAAAAAA
>VBSM01003212.1:6345668-6359223 GCA_008086735.1 Cheirogaleus medius
CCTCGGCCTCCCAGAGAGCTAGGATTACAGGCGTGAGCCACCACGCCTGGCCACTAAAATTAATTCTTAAGCTGCACAATTATATGGCAAGTCTGCTACATACAAGGGCATGCATATATGCTAAAACTTAAATGTGCACTTAAAATCTGTGCACTTTACTTTATGTAAATTATACCTCAATAAAATGAATTTACACAAAGACAAGAGACAGACTAGAAGCCTGTAGCTGTCACCATGCTTCCATGGGCATTCTGATGGAGGCATAGCCACTGGCCCCAGTCTACCAGCTATGTGATGTTTGTATTGTTTGCCTTCAGTTGTATGAAGAAATAGTGTTGAGAATCCAATGAACCAAGCATGTTATTAAAACAACTATCATTTCTCCAACATATTGAAAGCTGATAAACTCAGTCACATAGATCTGTTTTTTGATTCTTCTTTTCCATCGATCTATTTTTCTATCCTGAGCTAATATTACTCTGTATCAACTACAGAAGATTTATAATGAATGTTGATATATGGTAGAGTAAGTCCACCAATGTTGTTCTTCACCACAACTGGATCATCACACATAAGAGATTAAGGAATAAGGTTTATTGGGAAAACATATTATCTAAGGGCCAAGCAGAGTAGGCACAGGACCGTAACTTCTCCATACTTTATGAAGAATCAGTAAGGCCTCTGTGAAGCAGGAGATGGACAGCATCTCACCTCCATGTTTTTCTCCTTTCTTAAAAGGCAAGTGTGAGGGCACCCATGTTGGAAAGGGAACAAATTGACTATGTGGGTGGTAAACAATTCGGCTTTAGCTGTCAGATCTTCACAGGAGATTCCTGAGAAAGGCTGTTTCTACTACCTCCCACCAGAAGGAGAAAGCCATTTTTATACTTCTAAAAGAGTAACTATATTATTCCACCTTTATTGAGGCACAACTGACAAATAAAAATTGTACATACTATCAGATATTTTAAAAAATCTATATGGTACTGAGGTAGAATACCCAAGGAAGGACAAAGGTGGAAGGGGTTCAGACCTCATTGGTATCCCCAAGGTGAGGGTCAGACCTCCCTGAAAATGATATAGCTACAGCCCACTGGATGGCAAGGAAGTTATTTGTTTTGCCTGAATCAGTGCTGGTCCCCAAGTTTCTGGGCAAGCAGGAAGCAACATTTCAGTATGTAGGTGGACCACAAGCAAGCTGGCAGCTGGTGGCAGGGTATATATCATACAGAAGGAGTAGCGGTGCCAGTGTCATCCATCTGGGGGACAAATGAGCTACAGCCAGTGGCGGGTACATGTGTATGATGATGGAACGTGAATGCCTGTGCAGGTAGGAGGACTAGAGTGTGTTGTAAACATGGACAACATTATGTGAAAATTTGTACAGGTCTAGATCATTGTTGGTGGAGCCATGTTATTTCATTACATGAGCTACCCTAATTTACTCAGTCTCTTATACGTGGACTTTTAGGTTGTTTAGAATTCTTATCATTGCAAGCATTCTTGGAACATCCTCATTTCCGAAACCATTTTTTCCCACTTGTGCAATTACATTCTAAAAATACATTCTGGGAAGTAGGATCACTGCCTCAAAGACAATGTACATAATATGTTTGATACATACAGACAAGATCCTCTCCAGCAATGCTGTACCTGTTTTCTGTCCCACCAACGTATATTAAGAATGCTCAGGCAGGGCGTGGTGGCTCATGCCTGTAATCCTAGCACTTTGGGAGGCCGAGGTGGGCAGATCGCTCAAGGTCAGGAGTTCGGAACCAGCCTGAGCAAGAGCAAGACCCCGTCTCTACTAAAAATAGAAATTAATTGGCCGACTAAAAATATATATAGAAAAAATTAGCCGGGCATTGTGGCGCATGCCTGTAGTCCCAGCTACTCAGGAGGCTGAGGCAGGAGGATCGCCTGAGCCCAGGAGTTTGAGGTTGCTGTGACCTAGGCTGATGCCACGGCACTCTAGCCCGGGCAACAGAGTGAGACTCTGTCTCAAAAAAAAAAAAAATGCTCATTTTCTCATTCCCTGCTGACACAGAGATTTTTTAATCTTTCACTATAGTCCACTTGATCGCTAAGAAAATGACACACTTCAGCAATGGTTTTATTTGCATTTGAATGGCTATTCTGTATACAAACCATAACAAACAGGAAAATGTAATGCAAGAAAAACTAGGGAAAAAAAACCATGATCCAAATGAAGAAACCTATAAATCCACTAAGACCAAAAAAAGCATTGCTTCTGAAGATAAAAGAAAAATATTGCAAAGATATCTCCTCCTCCCAAATCCATCTATGATCCCCAATTATACCACAATTTGGGAAGGAAATTGACAGAAAGAGTGCCCTCTCAAAATCCATTATTATACAGGACAGCTGAGAAGAAAGAAGACTGCATCAGACTGCTTCTGATAATGAACACTGTTGTTCTACAAGTCATTGCTCACTTCTGTAAATGTTAGTTTTATTCAGTTGAGTATCTTTCTGGTGGGGATTCTCTAAAAAACCTAAAAGACTCTGGCTGGACTGAAGACCTTACCATACTCATCCCCATTAGAATTTCCTTCCTGGGAATCCCCTTTAATGGAAATTTGATCTCTAACTATTGTCACTGCCACAAGAATCATATTTGTCACTTACTTTGCCACTGCAGCATATGGCAGTTGATGGGAGCTTCACGGAAGTTCTTGAGATCCACAGTGGTTGCCTGGCATGGTCCAGTGCTGCAGGATGACATCAGTGTCCCTATCTTTTCCTCCAGCCCTTCCAAAGGCTGATGAATCCTCTATGATAAGGGATACAGAGTGGTTTCCATTTTCCTGAGTGAACCGTGCCTTGCTACATTTATAATGTTTCTGTCCTCTCGTGCAGTCTTGGATGAGTAAGAAAGTCTGAGCTACAACTAAAACCCATGCCATGCTCAAAACATGTATATCGTGTCTCATCTACGTGCACTCACTTATGAGCAAGAAGATACGAGTTACGACTAAAGCCCTTTCCGCATTCTTTACACTTATAGGGCCTCTCTCCCATGTGGACTCGAAGATGAACATGAAGATCTGAATTCCGACTGAAGCCCTTACCACATTCATCACGTTTATAGGGTTTCCCTCTGGTGTGATCTCTTTGATGTAAGCGAAAATAGGAGCTGTAACTAAAGCCCTTACCGCACACCTCACATTTGTATAGTTTTTCTCCCGTGTGAACTCTCTGATGAGTGTGAAGGACTGAACTGTAGGCAAAATCTTTTCCGCACACGTTGCATTTGTAGGGTTTCTCCCCCGTGTGGACTCGCTGGTGAATGTGCAGGTGTGTACTTTGGCTGAAGCCCTTTCCACACTCGCCACATCTATAAGGCTTCTCCCCTGTGTGTAACCTCCGATGGACTTGGAGGATGGAGCTTGAACTAAAGCACTTGCCACAATCACTGCATTTGTAGGGTTTCTCTCCAGTGTGGACTCTCTGATGGACGAGAAGATTGGAGCTCTGATCAAAGCCCTTCCCACACTGTTGACATTTATAGGGCCTTTTCCCTGTGTGGACTCCCTGATGAATACAAAGAAGTGACCTAAATCCAAAACCCTTCCCACACAAGTCACACTGGTAGGGCATGTCCCCCGTGTGGACACGATGATGGTTGTGCAGGGAGGAGCTGCGCCTGAAGCCCTTGCCGCATTCTTTACATTTGTAGGGTTTATCTCCAGAGGGGACTTTCTGATATGTGGGAAGGTCTGAGCTCTGTGTGCAGCCCGTGGCCCATCCATAAGGCATTTCGCCCGAATGGGTCATACAATGAACAAGGTCAGGGTTCTGACTAAAGTCCTTTCCATCCTGGTCACATTCATAAGATTTTTCTACTACGTGAGTGCTGTGATGAACACTAGGATTTGCATCATCTATAAAGCCCATCCCATAGTTATATTTGTGAGGTTGTGGTTCTGCATGGGCCACGTGATGCTGTTCAACTGTTGATTTCATGCCCAAGTTTTTCCCGCAGTCGTGACATCTGCCAGGTTCCTCTCCTTTCCACTCTTGGGAATCACCATGATCATGTGAGGTCCGATTGAAGCTGTCATCACACCGAGCATATCCGTCCAATGTCTCTTCCATGTGAATTCTCTTAGATCTTCCCTGGGAATTCTGGGGCTCAGTCATTATGTTAGCTTTCTTCCAAGATTCTGGGATGACAACCTATGTCAGGCCTTTCCAAGCTGTGACATCTTGCTTTTCTAAATGAATGGCATTTACTACATAGTTTTCATTTTCAGAAATCTGAAGAGACAACCCTGCCCACTCTTCACAGAGGGAAACATCTCCTTCTAAATGGGGAGGACACTCTCCTTGAAAATTCATGACATAATCTTGATTCACAGTTAATTCACGGAGCCTTTGTTTCCAAATCTGCCAGCAGTGGAGCACTTCTTGCAAGAGGTAACTCAACTCTTTTTCCTGAAGATTCAAAATGTTGGTTTTAATCCCGTCCCCTATGAGAAGAAAGAGAATTTGGCTAAGAGAACAAGTAGATGATCTGTCTAGAGGTTTTGAGAAAATGAAGGAGGACAAGCTGAGAAGCTGTCCTTGGCTTCTATTCACTGTGAAATAATTAGAACCACAGTAATTCTTACCTGGAAGCTACCAATTAGAAATCAGGTGTTGCAGGGAAATCAAAAGAAATCTTGTTAAGAATTTATAGAAGAAGATATTTACCTCCCTGCTGTAAGAGTAGTCAATAAAAAATCTTTAATCATTTTGGTACAAAATGTATGGGAAAGGCTTCCATATGATTTATGGAGAATATACATATATATATGTATTTTCATATACATACATATAAATAATACATATTAATGGGGTGTTATATATTGGGCATACTGAGACACAAGGGGTCACAAGAACCTTCCAAGATACTATATAAAAGTTTTAGAAACAAGCAACAAGTCCTGTCTCCTGCCGGGCGTGGTGGCTCACGCCTGTAATCCTAGCACTCTGGGAGGCCGAGGTGGGCGGATCATTTGAGCTCAGGAGTTCGAAACCAGCCTGAGCAAGAGCGAGACCCCATCTCTACTAAAAATAGAAAGAAATTAATTGGCCAACTAAAATATAGAAAAAATTAGCCGGGCATGGTGGCGCGTGCCTGTAGTCCCAGCTACTTGGGAGGCTGAGGCAGAAGGATCGCTTGAGCCCAGGAGTTTGAGGTTGCTGTGAGCTAGGCTGACGCCACGGCACTCTAGCCCGGGCAACAGAGTGAGACTCTGTCTCAAAAAAAAAAAAAAAAAAACAAGTCCTGTCTCCTGATAATGTCCCTTCCTTCACATCACTATCATAGGATAGGTCTATCACGTATATTTGTGTACAACCTGCACAACTGTACACAGTGGGCCTAAAGCAGTAGGGGGAATCGAAAGGAGAATAATATTGTGAAATAGGTCCTGGGGTTGGAGGGGGACCCACATGTACACCTTTGAGACACGCTTTAAGAGACATCCTTTTTATTTTCCCTGAAGTTCTCTGTCTTCATGAAAAAAATAGAGACCTTAAGATCCTGTAATCCATTCCCTTAACCCATTTTAAGTTACTGCAGAATCTCAAAGAGCCAAGACTATGAGAATGAGGAGTGGGGAATGTGGCACTAGCCTGGCACCCAGGAAAGCAAGATTGGGCCATAACAAACAGGACGCTGAGGCAGAAGAAGGTGTCCACATGCTTGGCACTCTAAAATTGGCTTCAAAATGGCATGAATACCAAGGTCAAGTCCATCTGGATATAGCTTCTGGTTCAAGGTAGTTTCTGAGTCATTTTATTGAAAGTGACTTTAGTTCATAAAGTGGTATCAGGGAAAGGGAGATTTTGAGCTGCCCAGAATGGGCTTAAAGCTGGAGTTTCCCAATTGTATTGTCTATAATCCCACAGTAAGAGAACTGACATTGTGACTTGGTATGCACACACATAGAAATAGACACAGACTGTTGACTAAAACAGAAGTCTCATTAGGTGATACTTACTTTCCTACGTGTAATGCACTCTGATAAATTCTTTTGTGTTTTATTCAATGAATCTATTTTTCTTTTTAACAACTGCTAGTTATGACATAGTAACTTGATTTCAGGAATTAAGAATGGGGTTGGATCCTGCAGTTTGGGAAACAGCTGCAGGGATATGGAGATTTAGGCAAAGAGGCCCTGTGTCTATAGTCTAGAGTCTAGACATAGTGGCACTTCAGTTTCATGTGGTTATTTATTAAAAACACAGGGACTTAAGCCAGATTGGGAGGGCTCCAATCCCAGTTCTTCTTACAAGCTGTGTGATCACAGGCAAGTTAATTACCCACTCTATGCCTCAGTTGTTTCATCTGTAAAATGGAAGATAATAATAGCAACTATCTCATAAATTAAACTGAGATGACACCTAGCTGTCTGTATACTGGCTGCTGAGAAACTGAAATGAGGTTAGATAGTTAGCTAAAAGTAAGCAAATAAGCTAACACCTTGATTACACTTACTACAGTATTATGACAAATATCAACCAAGCCAAAGTTCTCCTTTGGTTCCTTGAACACTAGTTTGTCCAAAACATTGGTTTTTCTCCAGGAGCAACCAAGGGATCAAGGCCCATGGTGGCGTGTGAAGTTTATCAGTCTCATTCTGTGAAATATGAAGATTGAGAGCCCACGTGTGTGAGGAGGGAGGGGGGCTCACTACTTGTATCCAGTGAGGTGCAGGGTTTGGGGAGAGCACCCTCACCCACACTTCATATGGGGCCACGTGCTCCTGTTTGTCTGTAAAAGCTCATCATTAATTGCAGGGTTCTCACCTGCACATGCTGGAGTTTTCTCTCCAGTGGCCAGAGTTGCTCTTTGTGCTCCGACTGGAATAGTCTATCTGGTTTGAAGCTGATGATTTTTTTTTTTTTTTTTTAGAGACGGGGTCTCGCTCTTGGTCAGGCTGGTTTCGAACTCCTGACCTTGAGCTATCCACCCGCCTCGGCCTCCCAGTGAAGCTGATGATTTGAGGAAACAGATCCAGTGGTCTGACGGTCAGTTACTCACCCACTGAGATGAAGTTCCTGAAGTTCTCCAGCATCACATCTTGGTACAGGTTTATCTGGGCCTTGTCCAATAGTGCCAGCTCTTCCTCAGTGAAGACCACAGCCACGTCCTTGAATGTCACACTTTCCTAAAACATCAAGCACATGTCACATCAATCATCCACGCAAATGATCAATCTTAGGGTGTTTGGGCTGCCCTAGTAAAACACCATAGACTGGGTTGACTTAAAGAACAAAAATTGATTTCTCACAGTTCTAGAGGTTGGGAAGTCCAAGATCAGGGTGCCAGCAAGATATCCTTCAAGACAAGGTCTCTTCTCTTGGCTTATTGACAGCTTCCCTCTCACTATGTCCTTATGTGGTACAGAGAGAACAAGAGCAAGCTCTCTTGTGTGTCTCTTCTTCTAAGGACACTAATACTATTGGATCAGGGCCCCACCCTTATGACATCATTTAACCTAAATGACCTCCATAAAGGCCCTATCTCCGAATATAGTCACTTTGGGAGTTGAGGCTTCAACATATGAATTCTGGGAGACACAAATATTCAGTCTATAATTTGACAGTTGGAAGGAAAGCAAAGTTGGAAGCTGTGCTAGTCATGAAGTTAGTGTTTTTCTGCTCCAAATGGTCACTTTTAAAACACACTTTGTAAGGCAGGAGCCGGGACTCTGTAATTCACACTTCTAATTAGCCAACGGGCTCTGTGCAAGGCTCTGACACTAAGGGGCACCAGAGAGTTTCGGCAAGGCTGGGGGGGTGGGGAGAAACGACTTATTTCTTCCTTGTTCTTATATCACCCAAGTAATGCTATTTCACTCTGGCAGAAACAGCTCCTTTCCATGGCAATAGCTGGCGACGCTTTGCTTTTCCAGCACTTGCAGAACCAGTTTCATTGTGCCCCCGTCACAAACACCAGCACCAGCCAGCCAGTGTCCCCTCATCAGAAGTCCGGGTCCCCAGCCCAAAGGGGCTCCTTCTCAGCAACACCAGTCAGCTAGCACCCCATCCTCATGGGTCTCAGGTTTAGCTCCAGAGGGCCCTTCTTCAAAGTCTCAAAGTCCTAATAATTTGGTCTCTTCATTTCCTCAACTTCCTGCAGTTGCTATTTCCATGATACCATAGAGTTCTCTCTTTACTCTTTAAGTTAGCTTGTTAACAACTAAATACCTAGTTAATAATTCTTTATGTTAAACTCTCTCTGTCCAAATAGCTGGTGTAGTTTTTGTCTCTTGAATGGACACTTTCTCATACAAAAGAAATGAGAGGCACAAAGGAAATTCAAAGTTGGGAGTGGGCCGAGTTTCTCTCCTGTCCTCCGCATTGCCTATGTCAGCCTGGTAACTACCTGTAGTCACACAAAGAACGTTACAATAAATATCCATGAACATCTGTCTTTGAGTGCTTATAAGAATATTTCTACAGAATAAATCCCCAGACCAAAGATCACTGAATTACTTGGGTACGTAGATTTTATAATTTGATTGATATTGTCAAGACCATCCTCTGAAGAGGTTGTTCAAACACAGGCCCAGTGGTGTTGAGGAGTTCATTTCCCATCACACACAAAAACTTGGTATTTTCACTTTTTCATGGCAGATTAATCTATTTCTATCAGATAAAAAGGGATTAAAAAGGAAAGGACACCAGAAGCATTGGCTCCTGAATTCAAAAAACAAAAAAGGGAAAAGGGAAATTATCGGGAACATTTGCATATCAACTGTGTACTAGAAAATAGTGGTATCAGTGTGAAATTTCTGGAGTGTGTTAACAGTAATGTTGAAATATAGAAAAATGCTCTTATTCTTAAAAGACGTAAGTGGAGTACTTAGCGATGATTTATAATGATGCCTGCAGTTTACCCTCAAGTGGGCCAGCAAAATAAAATATAGATATGCATGTGTGTATATATGTATATTATGCATATATTTGTGTGTAATTGTTAACAACTGGTGAATCTAGGTGAAGATTATTCTTTCAATTTTTCTATGAATTGAAATTTCTCAAAATAAAATGTTGAGGGGAAAAGTAATAGCCATCCCCTGACCAAGAAACCAGTGTTTTATATAAAATGCTTATATCACTGCATGTATCATGCTGACCAGAGTTAAATGTTTACAGACATGTTCTCGCAATAGACTCTGTACCTCTAAAGCAGAGCTTTCAAACGAAAGCTTTAAGCAGTAACAAAGAATTTGTTACGAACAACTTTTCGATTCCCAAAACCTGACCATAACAACCCTATGCAGGGATTGCCATAGGATGCAGGTGCAAGGACAGTCCAAGAATATTAATAAACCAAATTTATAAACCAATAAACGCACGCAAAAATCTTAAGATCTTTTCCTCAGTACACAGCACCATCTATGAAGTATTCTTGTAAAACCTTGAACCTGAATCTAATTAACCATCTAGTGCTTCCACTTACAAGAAATCCTGTGAGTAGAGGAACACATGGAAAGAGATCAAAAAGAAGCAAACAAATGCATCCCCAATACAGGAAAACGAACTTGGTTTCTACAAGTCAATAGCAGATGGGCACAGAGAGGCAGACTTCTCTAGATTAAAAGAGATTACAAGACATAAGCACCAACTATCATACGCAGACCTTGTTAAGACTCTGATTCAAACAAACCGTTAAAAAACATTTTTTAAGTTATCAGGGAAACATGATTATTGTCTGGGTATTAGATCATATCTAATTTCGTTTTCTCATTAGCCCATTTTTAAAAGAAATAAATACTGATAGGGGTTTCTGCCTCTAAATCAGAGCTCATAAAAAAAATGAAATATAGGAGTATGTAGTAAGTTAGATCGCTGTTTAGAAATATTCTCTTCCACACTCTCCAATCCCACTAAAGGACCAGAATGTATTTCCTTACCCCTTGGCTTTGGATTTGGCCGTGTGATTTGCAATAGCTATTGGAATGAGGCGGATGTGAAAATATACCAGTTCTAAGCCTAGGCTTTAAGAGATCTTACATGTGTCCACTTGCTCCCTTTCCCCTCTGCCATCATAGGAAGAACACATACAAGCTAACCAAAACAATAGTTGCTTCCACCAGCAGAGTGCTTCCAAATAAATATCCATGGCATTAGTTTGGGGTCCAGGCTACAATGGTTGAGGAAACTGTTACAGGACGCTGGAAAAATGGTGACCTCGGTGATGTAGTGGTGAACATTTGGTAAAAACTGTTGCTGGCAGTAATTTAGAAGACAGAATACGTACCTATAAATCTGTGGACTTGGGCAAGATGGTTTTCAGGCAGAAGGATGAAAGTGTGAGCTCATTTATTTTAGTTGCATATAATAAGGTACTATACAAAAGTGACGAGCTCAGGAAAAAGACCAATACAGTGTGTAGGCCGGGCGCGGTGGCTCACGCCTGTAATCCTAGCTCTCTGGGAGGCCGAGGTGGGCGGATCGTTTGAGCTCAGGAGTTCGAAACCAGCCTGAGCAAGAGGGAGACCCCATCTCTACTAAAAAAATAGAAAGAAATTAATTGGCCAACTAAAATATAGAAAAAAAAAAAATTAGCCGGGCATGGTGGCGCATGCCTGTAGTCCCAGCTACTCGGGAGGCTGAGGCAGAAGGATCGCCTGAGCCCAAGAGTTGGAGGTTGCTGTGAGCGAGGCTGATGCCACGGCACTCTAGCTGGGGCAACAGAGTGAGACTCTGTCTCAAAAAAAAAAAAAAACCAATACAGTGTGAAATAACGTGCTATCCAGAATCTTTTCAAAAATACTTTGGAAAGAAAAATAAGAAAAGAGACAGATTAAACAAATGTGGCAAATGTTAATCGTTGAAACTGCATAATGGATACTGTCAATGTAGGTTCATAATACTATTTGCTCTTTTTTGTTTATTTTGGTAATTAATTAATTTTTTTCATGATTAAAAGAAAATCCTTGTTCCACACCATGATGGTCTTTTTGATGTGTCAACTTGGATTGGCTACAGTCCACAGTTATTGACTCAAACACTAATCTAGCTGTTATTGTGAAGATATTTTGTAGATATGACTAAAGATCATAATCAGTTGAGCTTAATGGAGATGATTCTAGATAATCTGGGTGGGCCTGATTCAATCAGTTGAAAGGCCTTAAGAGCACAGCTGAAGCTTCCCTGGGAGAAGATGAAATTCTACCTGTAGACAGCAGTTTTGTTCTGTGTCCAAGAGTCCCAGCCTGCCCTTCCTTATGGGCTACCCTGCAGATTTTGGACTTGCCTAGTTAGCTCCCACAATCACATAAGCCAACTCTTTACAATAAATCTCTTAACATATATCTCCTACTGGTTCTGCCCTGCTGGTTGAACTCTTACCAATACATACCCATTCAAATCTTGCTACTTATGTGAACCAGTGCCACTCAGAGTACGGTCATGTATAAGATGACCATGTGCTCAGATGCTGTGGCCATACAAAATTACTATAAAATTTTCTGAACTCTTGCTCTTGATTCTGTACTTATGACTCATGGATCAGTGACAAGCAGTTCACAGACTGGCAAAGTTATGCAAACCACACTTGGAGTAACACCAACTAGTCATCTTGACATCTCTGAGTCTGTTCCTTCATTTCTACAAAGGGAGTCATACCACCTACCTCCCACAGTTGTTAACAAGCAAGACAAAGTATCTACTAATTACATAGTAATCACTCAAAAAATCTGACCTCCTTTCAGAAAAGAGAGGTGTCTGGTTCCCCAGAAATGAAGATTATATTTAAAGAGAAAGAAAATTTTAGCTTACCTGGAACTTAATCATACTTCCTCTTGGAAAAGGCAGGATTCTGGGAAAGCAGAACTACAAAGAAAGAATCCATAAGATCATGATGCAACAAGTTGTCAATGCATATTGGTTCCTTCTTGTCTGTACACTTTCCTCACATGTTCTTCTCTCCCAAGATATCTTTTCTTCTCTTTTCACTCTCAACAGATTAAACTCCCAACTCCTCAAGACAGCCCCTCACGCCAGTGCCCAGTCCCAGACCCTCGTGTAATTCCTATCTCTCCTCAAGCTTTTGGGTTAAAACCTGCAAATTCTTTTCCTTTTCTCAGACTTGCGAATGGACTGACATCACCTCCATGCTAATTACTCTGGAAAAGAGGCTCCAGAATTGCTGATGTGGAGAGCAATCTCAGGATGACAGGGGTGTTCTTCTGCTTCCACGTTCACATACAAGACTTGTTCCTGTATGGCTGGGGCCTGCGATCTGGAGAATCTGCAGTTGGCTAAGACCTTAACTCTTAGCTTCCAAAACTCTCTCTCCAGCAATCACTCTAGAATCTGAAGCCCCACAGCTTTTGCAAATATTGACAACACACCTGTGATGTATAAGGTACATCCTTCTGCTCTGGAAACGCTCATGCTATACTAAGTCACAAACTCAGTTTGCAGGTAGACTGAAGTAGGTAGACAGAGACTCTCTAAAATTGCTACTCCATATACACTCAATGCCCTCCTGTCCTGCTTGTATTAGTGGATTCTCTACCTTGCTAGCTTCTGGTTGGGTTCAGCCAGTGGGGAAAGCCAGCAAGAGAGCCAGGGAAGAAATAAGAGTGAAGTCAGAATATATACTCCCTCAGATTTTTCCCTGGAGGTTGCTTTGGCCTGGCTATGTTCCATATCCCTTGACCAAGGGTCATGGCCCCTGCCAGGCAGCCCTTATCTCATAATCCTTTCTCTAGGTTGGTAACTGCTCCCTCCTGTAGCCCTTCAGTCCTAGGGGGCAGTAAGTTACCGGGCTAATAGCTCTGGAATATTGCAATATCCTTTGTTGATTACCACAACCTGGTTACACCTTTGTAATTATCCCTTTATGAAGCTCTTCTCAAGTTACTCAAGTTGAGTGTGCTGTTCATTTCCTGCTGGGATTCTATCCAATAAACCCTGTAAATGCAGTTGCCTTTGTGGAGAAATTTACTCTATAAAACTGCCACTTTAGGCACTGGAGGAACTCTGAATATTAAAAAATAAAAGCCAAAAACTATGTTTCTGCTCATGCAGATAGTGCTTCTCAAACTACTTGTCATAAAGTAGCAATTTCTTATCATTATCACTGTTAATTTCAATCTGCCATGGACTGACATTTTGGTAAGATACAGTAAAAAGGAATGACTAGAAAAAGGAAATTAAGAAGCCATATAAACAAAAGCCCAATATTTATAATTAGATTAATAAATCATACAAATTTTTAAACATTTACAGTCAATTCTGAAATCATCCGGTCACACACCAGTAACATTTAGTTCTCCAGATGGAACCAGTCCCTGGTCTACCCTCTGAATTGCAGCTCACAGGACTATAGAATCAGGTTAAGAGGATACAAAATTTCTTTTTAGTAAATCCTTGGACTCTTTTCTCTCCTTTCTTGCCTTTAAGAGACAGCATTAATCACCCCTTATATGGGGCTTCAACAGAGAATTGTTCGACTCATTAGTTCAACACTAACTACCGTGTTTCCCCGAAAATAAGACAGGGTCTTATATTTATTTTTCCT
>VBSM01003212.1:6371595-6386816 GCA_008086735.1 Cheirogaleus medius
ATCTGGCTTTGAAATGAGCATCTCTCAATTTGGACGACTCCAGTCTGGGCAGTCGCAGATCCATGATCTGTAGAATTCTTTCAGGGTAGCCGCCTGCCCTCTTGTGTAGTCATTTCAGAGTTTTCTGTCTGTGAAGTCATTTCTGTAAAGGGGTGCAGAAGTTGATTCCTCATGTTGTGTATGTATTCCTTTGAAAATTATTAAGCAAGATACAAGTCAAGAGAGTTGTACGCTGTATGGTTGCTGTCTCTGCTTTTTGTAGCATCCCAGACACACACAGGTTGAATTCCACTCTTAAGTGTTATGCAGCCTGTGAGACTTACAGCTCTGAATTCAAATCGTGAGATTGTGTTTTGATGCGCATTGTTTCCTGCAAGCTACAGTGTAGAATTGTAGACAGGACTTTTGAAGCAAGTATTAGGGGCAGATTACAGGAGGGGTAAAGGAAGGTAGGCACTTAAGGGAATTGTGATTAAATCATGCTATTCGTTGGCTAATTTTTCTTTCACAGCTTTGCCTATGTGGGACTGTTCCTTTCTCAGAGAGGTCTTTATAGAAGAGGAAGCCTGATCTCTTGCCAGCAGAGCTTCAGGTGAGTAGAACTTTGGTTCTCCTTGTTACTGTTGTTTTGCAGCAATGCCTTGTCTCTTCCCAAAAGGAGGCCAGCTTCCTGACCTCATTCTTCATCCTTTAGGCCCATTTGCCACAGCTGCCTTCTCCGAGAAATAGGTTTCTTCTAAAGATTGAGGAATTTGCCAGTGGTCTTTAGTGTTTTCTCTCCCTGGCTCCTAGTAGTGGATTGTGTGGTCAGTAAATCGCTCAGGCTGATACCCTTTCAGGGCTGTGCTAGGGAAGAATTACAGGGTAGGAATCATTACAGTAACTATGATGCTATGCATTAACTGAGTGCTTTTTATATCCCAGGTATCAATGCTAGGACTTTCACCACTGTATGCTTAGAACAGTGCCTGACATGTAGTAGCCCATCAATAAATATTTGAATGAATCAATATATTTCTATTTAATTTGCTGAGCAACTTTGTAAGTTAGTTAGATAGTACTAGCCCTGTGTCACAGCTGAGAATGCTGAGATTTGAAAAGGTTAAGACACTTAACAAGTAGGACTTGGCCAGGTGGTGTTATAAGCAGAAGTCAGGGTCTTTGCACTTGCACTTCCTTCTGTACTCTTCTCATCCCAGATCTTTGTGCAGCTATTTTTATGGGGCTCTCAGAGACCATCCCTGACCACCTGATCTAATGCTGCCCTTCCCACACCTGCCATATATGTGCTGAAAGAACTTACATTCTCATTGCTAAATAAGAATCGATTGTATTTGCTTAATTTTCTTCATATCCCTTTTTGCAATCAAAGGTCATATTATTTGTAGACTAGTTTACCCATCAGAATGCAAGCACCATAAGAACAGATTCCTTTTCCATTTATTGAGTAAATTCCTGTATTCCTAGGTTAGTGCTGGGATGGATGAACAACAGCAATGGTAATTTATTGAGGATTTTCTGTGTGCCAAGTATTGGGATATGAGCTTTATTCACATAGTGTATGTGTGTGAAAGAGAGAAAGACTTAATTCTATCAACTGTGTAAATAAGAATTATTATCTTTATTTAACGGAAGAACAGATTCATTCAGAAGTTGAAGTCATTCTTCTAGTGTTGATACAATTACAATTTGGCTGAACCAGTGTTTGAACTTAAGTCTTTTGACAACTGCATTTTTGAGACCAAAAGTGCAACTTGCAAAACTCTGATCCTCCTTTTGCTATATTGATAACATCATAATTTACCTGTTTTCCTCAAACTTCAACCCCACACTCTCATTTGATCTCTCCTCCTTTTCATCCCCACATGTAATTGTTCTTGTAGTCTTGTTATTTCTACCTTTGCAATATCTCTTATTTCCATCATCTCTTTATCCCATTGCCCTTGTCCCGAATTATTTCTCTTTCTCCCCACCAGTGGGAGCTCCACATAGTCAAGAAATCTATCTTTCTCTGTATCCTGAGCACCCCACACAGTACAATTTCCATGTACGTGGACTGTCTTCCCAACTAGCCTGTTAGCTGCATCAGCACGAACAAATGTCTGCCCTGCTCACCACTGTGTCCCCATAAATCCAGTATAGTTTTTCACACCTCATTTACTAAATGAGTGAACTGGAGAACAAAATCCCTTCTACTCTAAAGCGGGTATCGAAAGAACCCAGGATGGCAAATTCAGGACAGTCCCAGCTGCCCTCACAGAGCTCACGCTCTAGTATGTGCAGAAAGACAGTAAATAAGAGAAATAGACGGTAGGTCAGATGGTAAGTTTCATGGAGAAAAATGAAGTAGAGAAGGGGTTTGGGGAGTTCAGCCTTGCAGTTTCCTGTAGGATAATCAGGGATGAATTTCACTGTGAAGATGATGAGTTCCAGGCCAAGGGAACAACAATGAAGGCACTGAGGTGGGTGCAGGACTGGTCTAGCTGGAGAACAGTAAGGTGGCCAGAGGGGCCAAACAATGAGAAAGAAGGATAAATTGGAAATTAGGTATTGGGAGGCCAGATAGTGTAAAGTCTTTTGGTTGAAAGGACTTTGGTGAATGGTTTTGAGTGAAGTGAAGGTTTTGGCCAGAGGAGTGACATAATTTTATATTTTAAAAAGGGTTGGGCGCGGTGGCTCACGCCTGTAATCCTAGCACTCTGGGAGGCCGAGGTGGGAGGATCGCTCAAGGTCAGGAGTTCAAAACCAACCTGAGCAAGAGTGAGACCCCATCTCTACTAAAAATAGAAAGAAATTAATTGGACAACTAAAAATATATAGAAAAAATTAGCCGGGCATGGTGGCGCATGCCTGTAGTCCCAGCTACTCTGGAGGCTGAGGCAGAAGGATTGTGTGAGCCCAGGAGTTTGAGGTTGCTGTGAGCTAGGCTGACACCATGGCACTCTAGCCAGGGTAACAGAGTGAGACTCTGTCTCAAAAACAAAGCAAAACAAAACAACAAAAGATCATTCTGGCTGCTTTGTAAGAAACAGACTGTCGGGGGTCAGGAGTAGGAACAGAGTGACCAGTTAGGCGACTATTACATTAATTCTGGCAAAAGATGATGGTGGACAGTGGCAGTAAGAATTGGTCCGATTCTGCTTCTAATTTGAAGGTATTTGCTGATGAATTGGATGTGGAGTATGAGAAAGGATCACTCCAGAATATTCGGCCTGCTCATTTGAAAGAAGAGAAGTATCTCTAGAGGGCCAATCTGCAGTTAGGTTTTGCTCATGTTAAGCTGGCGTTGAATCATTAGCGTATAGCTGCTATTGAAGCCATGAGGCAGATGTGTTCACCAGGGGAGGGAATGAGTTTAGATAAAGAAGAAATTCATGGACTGAATCTTGAGGCAGTCCTGACTTGTAGAGGTCAGGGACATGAGGACGAACCACAAGGAAATTTTGTATAAACTAGAAGCCTCTGGAAACCCTAAAAATCAGCCAGTCAGAGGAAGCTAAGGTGACTTAGCAAGTGCTACTCAAAATGTGTTCCCTGGACCAACTGTGTTAGCATTATGCAGAAACTTGTTGGAAACACAGATAATTAGGCTCCACTGCAGAGCTGCTAAATCAGAATCCGTGGAGCTGGGGTCCAGCAGTCTTTTTTCGTAATTGCTTACAGTGATTTTTAAGCAGGCTAAAGTTTGCAAAACACAGTCCTAGAGGATGTGGAAGGTTTGAGTTTCAGTGGCACTGATGGGGAGGCCTTGTTTCCATTCTAGCCTCTGCTCTTCCCCTTTGGCCTTCATGTAAGAGGACAGTGTGTTGCCCTATATTCTACACAGCCTCAGAGATCAGTCCCCAGTGCAGGGCAGTGCACAAAGAGAGTGAGACAGAAAAGTGCTCAATCAGAGTGGGCTATGCAAAGATCTGGTGTAGATGGTTGGAAGAAAGATGGAGATTTGAGGTCCTGAAGCAGTACAATCCAGGCAGTGTATCTTAGAGTGGACTGCCCAAATATGTTGATCTGTTTGTCTGAACTTGCCCTTGAGGCTTGAATCTCAAGAGAAAACCTGTCAGGCAAGGTAAGAAGGGAGGGAGCTCATGCTTGGTGTCTTTGCACTACCTCCTGAGGAGCTCTGAGCTGATTCCAAGAGTTCTCATCTTTGTGCATCACATCCTGTTACTGGAATGGCTTAAGTGTGTCCAGTTGCTAGACTCATACCAGGTGGAGAGGTAACAACTCAATTCTTTTTTTTTTTTGAGACAGAGTCTGGCTCTGTTGCCCAGGCTAGAGTACTGTGGTGTCAGCCTACCTCACAGCAATCTCAAACTCCTGGGCTCAAGCGATCCTCCTGCCTCAGCCTCCTGAGTAGCTGGGACTACAGGCATGCACCACCATGCCCGGCTAATTTTTTTAGTTGTCCAGATAATTTCTTTCTATTTATTTAGTAGAGACGGGGTGTCGCTTTTGCTCAGGCTGGTCTCGAACTCCTGACCTTGAGTGATCCTCCTGCCTCGGCCTCCCAGAGTGCTAGGATTATAGGCATGAGCCACCACGCCTGGCCAATTCTTTTGATGAGTTAGAGATCTTACCAGGAGAGCCTCTGTGACAGGTGGCTGTAACCAGCAATTTAAACAGAGTATTTCTATGGGGTATGATGTACACTGTTCAGGTGATGGGTACACTAAAAGATCAGACTTGACTACTATAGAATATATACATGTAACAGAATTCAACTAGTATCCCCTACATCTATTAAAATAAAAGAGAAGAAAAAAATAAAGTGTTGCTGGATCCCAGAATGATTAATTCAGTGTGACGGCTTTATTAAAAATAGAAAAAAAATTAGCCGGGCATGGTGGCACATGCCTGTAGTCCCAGCTACTCGGGAGGCTGAGGCAAGATAATCGCTTGAGCCCAGGAGTTTGAGGTTGCTGTAAGCTAGGCTGATATCACGGCACTCTAGCCCGGGCAACAGAGTGAGACTCTGTCTCAAAAAATATATATATATGTATGGTTATATTTTAGTATAATTACCTTTATAAAGAATTCAGTGTATTGTATATTATGCATTTAAAACATTAGTCGAAGTGGAGGTCCATAGGTATTATTAGATTACCGAAGGGGGCCATGGCACAAAATAGGTTAAAAACTTTGATTTGGAAGATGGTTGCTAACCTATATCCTGACTTTTAGGATCCTTGAGGACATATTTTATTTTTCACAAGCTCCACAGGGTTGCATTAATAAAGCTTTTACACTCCAGGTTTTTCTTTACAGGGTGTATATGTTTGTGGGGTCTCTCCACCCTTCTGAAGTGCCCTGTATGTCACAGTGAGACTTCAGCTGCTGGGCCCTCCTGAAAGACGCTTCTGTGACTCTCCTTGGCCATCTGCAACATTCTTGCTCTCTGGATTCTGAGCCCCTCCAGAGAGCAAGGACTATACCTAACAGCTACTCAGTAAATTTTTTTTTTTCTTGAGACAGAGTCTCACATTGTCACCCAGGCTGGAGTGCAGTGGCATAACTGTTTCCTCCTGTTTTTTTTTTTTTGGGGGGGACAGGGTCTCACTCTGTCACCCAGGGAAGAGTGCAGTGGCGTCATCATAGCTCACTGCAACGTTGAACTCATGGGCTCAAGCAGTACTCCTGCCTCAGCCTCCCAAGTAGCTGGGACTACAGGCATGTGCCACCACACTCGGCTAATTTTTAAATGTCTTGAAATCTACTGAATGAATAGTATCGAGAGGGTGTGAACCATAGCATAGCCCCTGAGCTTTGGGGCCCAGAAGAAAGGACTCAGACAAAGTTCCCTCTTGAGCCTCCACATCTCCAGAGCATGAAAACCAAGAAGCCCCTAGACACCAAAGGTAGAGGCATGTGCTTCTGACCTCAGGTATCCATCTGATACTTGTCAGGGATTGGAGTGTCCCAAGAATGAAGATGGCCTGGGTTTCCTCTTCTCCAGCTTAAGAAGATAAAAGAATAAAAATAAAATAAAAAGATTTAAAAAAAATTGCTGCTGTTCACAGAAAACATAGAAGAGACCATGGAGGCTTTAACCTCAAGGCACGCAGAAAGAGGTGAGAACGAAAGGTGTAGGGGAGGGAAAATCCAAGCTGGTTATGGAAAGAAAAGAGGATGGGTGAATGAGGACTTGCCTTGGCTGAGAAGAAACCAGGCTGTAAAGCAGATAGTCTGGAAGCTCAAACATCTCCTTCTTACAGCTTCCTTCTCTTCCTACAGCTCTTCATTCTCAAGCCTCAGCCCTCCCTCAAGATGTGGAAGATGAGACCACGTTTCAGGTGGGTTGAGTTTTATTTTTCTTTCCAGAAATATCACCTCAGGCATCAGAGAGTAAACATATCTCCCTCCCTTGGTGTAAAAGGGAAGAAAAGGAAAAATATATATTGGCTAAGTATATTACATGTTTCATTGCAATTATCCACAAAATAGCTATGTGAAAAAGATGGTTTGATCCTGTTTTATACATGAATAAATGAGTGGTGAGTCCCAGATTTAAATGGACACCTCCATAATCTGGAACTCTGTTCTGCATGCTGCCTGCCAATAGTAGTTTCATGTAGAGGTCTTAGCCCAAATGATACCAAGAGGTGACTCACCAAAGAATGAATCCTCCTTCTCTGCCTGGGTTGTTCTCTGATATGGGACCTTTCTCTTATTTGAAAGATCAACATTCACTGTTAGAGTATGGAGACATGGTTACATTCGTATAATTGCAAGGGCGTTCAGCCTTTCTAGAAGTTCTGCATACCTCTGGGCCAGCATTTCCCACTCCAAGAATTTATTTGAAATGAGAACAAATGTTCAAAAATTGGTCAATGCAGTACTGTTCATCACAGGAAAAATAAAAGATAGTAGGGTGGATTCCATGTTCATCCATTGAATTGATGAATTGTGGTTTCATTCTGTTGTCGAGATCCTAAGCTGCTATCAAATGAGATAAAATGGATGAAAATAGTAGGACGTGGGAATAGGCTCTCTCAGTATATACGTATATATCCACTTAAATTTTCTTTTAAATTGAAAAAAAAATCAGAGCAGTTGCAGAATTTTAAGTACATGTTTTATCACCATATGAAAGGTTATTTTCTAAAACCTTCCCTTATGAAAAGAGATTATGAAAGAATTTTGAAGGTTAGAGTCACGTTTTTTACTATATGTTTTAATTTTAAAATACTATTGACTTCCTGCTATAACGTCTGAAGAAATTAGCCCATTTTTACTTGTCACCCTCTCCTGTATTATGTTGTTATTGTCATTGTTACCTTCTGATTTGTCACCATCAATTCCCCCAGTGGAGTAGCAGTTGAGTGTCAATCCTATGTCACTAAGTCACCACCTTTCCTTTTACCTTAGCTGCTCTATCTGGATTTATCTGTTGGTTGCCTTAATTTCATCAAACACTGCTTTTTCCAAAGACTTGTGGCTGTAGTGTCCTCTGAGTTTCTGAATGTCTGTTGCCTTTATGCTCAAATGGCAAATTGCATAGGCTTAAAATTCTTCATTCATACGCCGAGGACTTTGTATGAGTTGCTTCATTTACTTCTGGCATTAAATCTTGTGCAGGACTTGTTATCATGGGTTTCTCCATTCACCTTCTGGTTTATTCTAGTCATTTCCTCCAGAAAGGTCTGTTGTGTTTACACATAGCCATGTGTCATTGCCATGGTTCCTACTTTATTTCCCTTGCTCTGTTCTCTTTTGGCATTAATTAATTCCCTTTGTCTCTGAATGTTGATTATTTCTATTGTTTTATCCACCTGGCCGTCCTGGAACTCCTCTTGGATAAATGGTGTAACTTCTGGATCTATTGTCCCTATACTTTTTTTATTTTTTTCCTTTCTGGTCACCATGACTGCCAGCTGTCAATCAACTCATTAGCATAGAAAAAGACATCACCTTGACAATTCTAAGGATTTTAGGAGTTTTATTCCAAGAAATGGGGGTGAAGACCAAATATATGTTTCACAATATCACATACTTGTTTTTTAAACTTTTAATATTAATATATTATTGCCAGAGTATTTGAATGTATCAGTACTTAATATTTTTGCTGATCCGACAGAGGACGCATGGCAAAGCTTTCTCATTTTACTTTGCAGTTTCCTGCATAGTAAGCACCCTTTCGTATATTCATTGGCTGTATTTGTAATTTCTCATCTGTGAACTGCTTATGAAATGCTTTTGTCTGTTTTCTCATTAATTCTTATCACGTTATTAGGAGCTCTTTTAATAGTAGGGTTGTTACCTTACCTATAAAAAGTGTTCCAGTTATTTTCTCTCACTCTTTACCTTCTGAATGGTGGCTTGACCATAAGGAAGTTTAAAATTTTCATATAATGAAATGATGATTTGTTAGTTGCCTTTTGAAAACCTAGCTTCATATATAGTTTCAAAAGGCCATACCCATCCTAAGCTTAATTTAAAAAGGCAACAAAATAGCTTTTAAATCATCACATTAAAAATGTCTAATCTAGCTGTAATTTATTTTTGTAAATGGCATAAGGTTGACATTTAACTGCATTTTCTTCAAGATACATAGCCAGTTATGACAATATCATTTATGAAATCAATCATGCATTTGCAAGTCAACCCATTACCTTTTCCCTTTCCTGATTACACTTTATTTTCTTTCACTGTATTAAGCCCTAGCCATGAGTGTGACTACATATCAAGTCCTGTGAGTTCTCCTGGTGAATCTTAGAACCTAGGAGTTGTCTTGGGGGCTGCCAGCACTGCCCCATGAAGGCAGGGCTGTGTCTTTCTCACTTATCTAATTCCTGCTGCATACCCTTGTTTTCTAGGTGCTCATCATGTCTTGAATGAGTAACATGGTGGCATGTATGCACTAAACCTTTCTAAATTCACCTTGCCTTCCTTCTTATTAAACATATATCAATACGTTTTTTTTAAAAAAAGAGTCAAATTATTGTAAGTGAAAAAAGTCAGCTCACTCTTAACTTATAATACCTTGTCACAGGCCGGGCGAGGTGGCTCACACCTGTAATCCTAACACTCTGGGAGGCCGAGGCGGGAGGATCGCTCAAGGTCAGGAGTTCGAAACCGGCCTGAGCAAGAGCGAGACCCCGTCTCTACTAAAAATAGAAAGAAATTAATTGACTAACTAAAAATATATATAGAAAAAATTAGCTGGGCATGGTGGCGCGTGCCTGTAGTCCCAGCTACTCGGGAGGCTGAGGCAGGAGGATCGCTTGAGCCCAGGAGTTGAGGTTGCTGTGAGCTAGGCTGCCACCACGGCACTCTAGTCCGGGCAACAGAGTGAGACTCTGACTCAAAAAAATACCTTGTCACAGGTACTCCCAGAGACAAGCTAAAGGCAAAGTATGATTCTGAAAGTCCTTATATAGAATTGTCTCCCTCTCAAGAAAGTCCCTCTCAGTCCATGTGAAGACAGCGATGATGTTATAACAATATAGTTGAATACTATATTGCAGAATACATAACTGCCATTGTTTTCCTCACTGGACTGGAGTAGTTAGCTTAAAAAACTTAGGCCACACACAATTCATAACTAAGGATGACACAGCATGGTTTGAAACTGCATGTTTTGAATCACTGCCCTCAAGGTCTCATCTGATTGAGGAGATGGTTCCATAAAAACACTAGTTGCCTTCTGTCACTTGTTGACATGGAGGCCCATAAAAAGGGTATTGGAGGGGGCAGGATTTTCCCAGTTGCTGATGGAAGGATGAGTAGATGAGTGGTGAAGAACAATCATTGTGGCAGAGAAAATGATTTTTGCAGTGTGTACAGAAAGGGGCACTCTAAAATTCTGCATTCCTGCCACTCTTAAGTTGTCACAGTCTTTTTGGAGGAGACGTTGGCAATCTATAAGTTAGACTCAAACTGAAAAATGTACAGACCCAGTGAGTCAACCATTCCATTTCTGGGAAAATACTCTCAGAAGCGCTCACAGCATGCACAGGATGGGAGTGTTCCTGGCTTGACTCTTTAGATATCTGTGGAAGAATTTTGGTTAGAATTCAAATTTTTGGCACCAAGCACTAACAGACGGAATTTGACTAGACAAACTGAACATCTTTCTGCTTTCTTGTCTGCTTTCCTTAGTGATGCCAAATTTATCTTTGGTCTAGTCGATGTCTGTGTTCATGGTGCTTTACATTGTAGGAGCCATTGACCTTCAAGGACGTGGCTGTGGTCTTCACTGAGGAGGAGCTGGGGCTACTGGACCCTGCCCAGAGGAAGCTGTACCAAGAAGTGATGCTGGAGAACTTCAGGAACCTGGTCTCTGTGGGTGAGGGGAATCTTTCTGGGTAATTGAAAGCTTATTGGAGTGTTCTTGTTCTCCAGAGAGAAAATTTTTTTTTCTCAGTTTTTTTACATGGCTTAAGTCCTTTTTATATAGAACTGTTTGTCTTAGCTTGGCTTCTACAACAAATCGTCATAGACTAGATGGCATATAAACAACAGAAATTTTCAGTCTGCAGGCTGAAGTCCAAGGTCAGGGTGCTAGCATAGTCAGGTTCAGGTGCGGGCCATCTTCGGAGGTGCAAACTGCTGGCTTCTTTTTGCATACTCACATGGCAGAGAAGGGCAAGAGAGCTCTCTGGGGTCTCTTTAATAAGGGCACTAATCTCGTGCCTGAGAGTTCCACTCTCATGACAGAATTACCTCCCAAAGACCCACCACCTAACACCATCACATTGGGGTTTACAATTTCAACATAGGAAGTTAGGGGGACACAAAGATTCAGTCCATTGCACTTTTATAAAGCAGTTTCATTTGGCCAGTGATGAACCATTTCTTTGTCTATGCTTCAAAGGCCTACAGGTCACGGGATGAGGACTGCATTTTCAGATGATTTTTTGCATGTCAGTAATGAGCCTCAGCCTTCTATCTTCTTGCATTTTCAGGACAACCACCTTTCCAACCTGATAAGCTATCCCATTTGGAACAAGACAAAGAAGCTTGGGTGACAGATGGAGAAACTCCACGAGATGCATATCCAGGTGAGAGCCATGGGGTCTAGAGTCCTTGGAGATAAGAGCCTGGCCAGGCAGTGAGGGGCTGAGCTTATCACACAAGAGGCCCGAATTCCTGCCCTTGCTAGGCAGTGGATGCTGCGGGCACCATGGGAGGTGACTGCTCTGCAACCTCATTTCTGCCGTTCAGTTCCTACCTTCCCTTTCAGAAGAAGTTCCTTCCTGACTTTCAGAGAATGGTATACCCAGACCAATTAAGGGCTCTCTGGATTTTCCTCCCTCTGATAGAAATAGCCAGGCAGTCTAAGGCAAGCCATTGGCAGAAAGACTGTTCTAGAATACTGAAAGTCCTCAGATGAATTTCTCACTTGACTCCATTATTCTGCAAGTCCCTGGTTATAAACAGATGCTTACTACCTGGGCCCTAAAAGATAAAAATAGCCAATGAAGAATATCAGAAATCATGGACAAATTTTTAAAGACATCTGGGACTATAGGATAAATATGACACTTTTATCATTTGCAACCAGTAATAGCCATTAGTCAAATTTTACATCTTCCTACCTTAACAG
This sequence comes from Cheirogaleus medius, assembly GCA_008086735.1. Taxonomy (NCBI): domain Eukaryota; kingdom Metazoa; phylum Chordata; class Mammalia; order Primates; family Cheirogaleidae; genus Cheirogaleus; species Cheirogaleus medius. The sequence continues at coordinate 6,383,141 of VBSM01003212.1, forward strand.
TTTTGTTTGGATTCCTATTCAGTCGGCTCACAGCAGACACAGACACAGCTGGTGCACTTGGGAGGATTTGGTACCTTGTTCCCTTCTCAAGTTCAGCTCACACATACCCAGGAGTAGAGTACGCCTGGGAAGCAATGCAGAGAGAGGGCTAAGTAGGCCCTAAACCCAGACTTCCTGCATTCAAATCCCAGCTCCATCACTTCCTCACAGAATGGTGAGAGTCATGTACTAGGTCACTTTCTCTCTACCTTGGTTTCATTTTCTAGAAGATGATAATGACACCTATATTAGTGTTATTCTGAGGATGAAATATGTGTACATTGGCACATTAGTGTTAGAATATTGTTAGGTATCTTTATTGTTAGCAATAACATATTACAAAGTGAATTTTCTCTGTAGAAATCTGTTCAGAGGCTGGGCGCAGTGGCTCACACCTGTAATCCTAGCACTCTGGGAGGCCAAGCTAGGCAGATCATTTGAGCTCAGGAGTTCAGGACCAGCCTGAGCAAGAGTGAGACCCTATCTCTACTAAAAATAGAAAGAAATTAGCTGGACAACTAAAAATATATAGAAAAAATTAACCAGGCATGGTGGTGCATGCCTGTAGTCCCAGCTCCTCAGGAGGCTGAGGCAGGAGGATCGCTTGAGCCCAGGAGTTTGAGGTTGCTGTGAGCTAGGCTGACGCCACAGCACTCTAGCCTAGGCAACAGAGTGAGACTCTGTCTCAAAAAAAAAAAAAGAAATCTGTTCAGAATTTTTCTTTTTGCATGACAACTCTGTGATGAGACATAGTTTGTTACTAATAGGATCATTTTAGCATTTAGCTTCAAAGTTTGTTAATAGGACCCTCTTCCTTTATATCATCAGATATAAAAATAAGTGCCCTACTAGTTAAGATGTAAAGCTAAATTTTTCTCTAGGCCATTATTGGTCCAAGCCTGAAAGCCTGCTGTCCCTGAGCCAGTCTTTTACTTGTTCTCTTCTGTGAATTGTCTTTAACCCCATAGGAGACCAGAATAGAAAGGATATGGAGTATATTCAAGAAAAAGAAGTAAGGTTCTTTTCACACAAAGAGCTCTCATCCTGGAAAATCTGGGAACAGGTGGCTGGTGAATTAACTAGGAGTCAAGATCATCAAATGAATCTTCAAGGGAAAGATTTCCAGTTGTCAGAAGATGCAGCCCCCGGTCAAATGTGGCCAGGAGCATCTACTCAGGGCTTTCGAACTGAGAATTTGGTGGACATCCTACAAGGGGATGGGCCCATCAGTGTAGAAAAGCAACAGTTTCCACCCTGCAGAGCTGTGAAACCAGTCCCAACTCAAGATTCTTGGATGAAAGCCTTCGTGAATGAGCCATGGAATGTTCAAGAAAGATGTAAAAAACTCTACATGGGAGATACAGTATATCAATGTGATTGGGATGATTATAGCTTCCACTGGTTATCACATTGTTATGATGCCCACAGATTCTCTAAAACATACGAGCCATGTAATTGCGATAAATGTAGAAAAGACTGCGTTAAGAAGTCCACACCTCATCACCCTAACCCTGGAAAGAATGGTTTTAAAAGTAGTGAATGTGGCTTGAGGGATGATTCAAACCTTCCCACCCATCCAAGAATGCCCTTCAAAGAGAAACTCTGTAGATATGAGTTTGGGAAGGGCTTGAGGCATAATGCCTGTCTCGACCGCCATCAAAGAATTCCCACAGAAGAGAAATCCTCTAAAAGTCTGGAGCGCGGTCAGGGTTTCAGCCAGAACACACACATTCACAGCCATCCCAGGGTCCCTAAGGGAGAGATGCCCTACAGATGCGATGTCTGTGGGAAGGGGTTCAGGTATAAATCAGTTCTGCTTATTCATCAAGGGGTGCACACAGGAAAGAGACCCTATAAATGTGAGGAGTGTGGGAAGGCCTTTGGTCGGAGCTCAAACCTGCTCGTCCACCAGAGGGTTCACACTGGAGAGAAACCCTATAAATGCGGCGAGTGTGGGAAGGGCTTCAGTTACAGTTCGGTGCTTCAAGTCCATCAGAGGCTACACACAGGGGAGAAGCCCTACACGTGCAGTGAGTGCGGCAAAGGATTCTGCGCCAAGTCGGCACTGCATAAGCATCAGCACGTCCACCCAGGAGAAAAGCCCTATAGCTGCGACGAGTGTGGAAAGGGATTCAGCTGTAACTCCCACCTCAGCAGTCACCAGAAAACGCACACAGGCGAGAGGCCCTACCAATGTGACAAGTGTGGCAAAGGTTTCAGTCACAACTCGTACCTTCAGGCTCACCTGAGGGTTCACATGGGGCCGCGCCTCTATGAATGTGACGTGTGTGGTAAGAGTTTCAGCTACAGCTCAGGGCTGCTCATGCATCAGAGACTGCATACGGGAGAGAAACCCTACAAATGCGAATGCGGGAAGGGCTTCGGCCGGAGCTCAGACCTCCACATCCATCAGAGGGTCCACACGGGAGAGAAACCATATAAATGTGGCGAGTGTGGGAAGGGCTTCCGGCGGAATTCAGACCTTCACAGTCACCAGAGGGTCCACACAGGAGAGAGACCCTACATATGTGACGTGTGTGGGAAGGGCTTCATTTACAGCTCTGACCTCCTCATCCACCAGAGGGTCCACACAGGCGAGAAACCCTATACATGTGCTGAGTGTGGCAAAGGCTTCAGTTATAGCTCAGGGCTTCTCATTCACCAGAGAGTCCACACAGGCGAGAAACCTTACAAATGCCAAGAGTGTGGAAAGGGCTTTCGGTGCACCTCAAGCCTTCACAAACATCAGCGTGTCCACACAGGAAAGAAGCCCTATACGTGTGATGAGTGTGGCAAAGGATTTAGTTATGGCTCCAACCTCCGCACCCACCAACGGCTGCACACAGGAGAGAAGCCCTACACATGTTACGAATGTGGAAAGGGCTTCAGATACGGCTCAGGTCTCCTCAGTCACAAGCGGGTACACACTGGCGAGAAACCATATAGATGCGACATGTGTGGGAAGGGCTACAGTCAGAGCTCACATCTCCAAGGTCACCAGAGGGTCCACACTGGCGAGAAACCCTATAGATGCGAGGAGTGTGGGAAGGGCTTTGGCCGCAGCTCCTGCCTTCACGTCCATCAGAGGGTCCACACTGGAGAGAAGCCCTATAAGTGTGGGGAGTGTGGGAAAGGCTTCAGTTATAGCTCAGGTCTGCGAAACCACCAGAGAATGCATTTAGGTGAGAAACCTAAGTAGATGTAAGTTGAGGTTTCCAGTTGGAACTCAGAACTTTCTGTTGATCTGAGGGCCAACCCAGGGGAAAACTTAATGAAAGAGATGGGCAGGAGGGGCTGCAGAAGGATCTGGTGTCGACAGTTGTCAGCTAGTCTACACAGGATTGAAAGACCTGGAAATGTGATAGATAGGTAGCACTTCAGTCACACACATCAGTCTTAAGGAGTCTCCTGCTCAGCAAAATAGTCACAGGAGGAGCTTAATAAAAATTGTTACTGTCATTAGAGTCAGCCTAGAAGGCAGCTTTAACAAATGTACAAGTAGTTTCCAAGGTGCACATTATGGACAGAGAGTTCTTGGTGGAGGTGACACCAATGAGACAACATTGTGGGTAAACTGCAGGAATATGCTTTTTACCAGGTTTCAAAAACAAAGCATGGGCCGGGCGCGGTGGCTCAG
>VBSM01003212.1:6401136-6420125 GCA_008086735.1 Cheirogaleus medius
GACCCCACTGTCCTTAGATGAGGACATGGTTGGGAAACCTGCAGCTTCCGGGGCGTCGGGAAATGGAGGGTAGTGTGAGGTGTCGGTGTTTGTGTGTTTTTGTGTCTGTGTGTGTGTACTCCTTAAAAAAAAACGGAAATACACAAATCAGATAGACATTCACTTACCCAAGTGTTGTGTCCTTCTTACTTCAGAACCGCTTCCAGATCGCAGGAGGCCGCAAGCACCAGGTGCACGCACAGCTCACAAACCAGGCCGAACGCCGCTGTCCTCTGGGAGCATCTGAGCGGAGACCGGATGGGGCGGGGCTTAAGTATCATTGGGCGGGAGCTGGGAGAGGAAGGGGCAGGGCTTCCCACCTTCTTCCGGTCAGTCACCCAATAGGAATCGCTCTCCTCAGTTGATTTCCTGTTAAAAATTTGGAACCAAGAAATTAAAACTTTAGTGGACCAAATATGTTATAAATGAATTCTGCTTAAACACTTGACACCATCTGGAGCTGTGGGTCTTAGATTGTCGTCCTGGCATCAGCAGCATCGTTGTAAACCGTCAAACTCCTGGGACTCACACAGCTGTGTTACATTCTTCCCCGTGATTCTAACACCTGGCAAGGGTTTTGTTCGTGTTTTTGGTTTGAGACGAGGTCTTGTTGTATTGCCTGGGCTAGAGTGCAGTGGCGTCCTCACAGCTCTGCAGCCTCAAACTCCTCGTGCCTCAGTCACTCCCAGTGCCTGGCGAATTTATTGTTTCTTTGTAGAGACCCGCTCTCGGTGTTGCCCAGGCTAGTCCCAAATGCCTGACCTCCACTGACCCTCCAGCTTTGGCCTCTCAAAATGTTAGGATTACAAACATGAGCCACTTTATTGAGGGGCTTTGTGTGTAAAAAAAAAAAAACAAAACAAACGTGAGCCACCACTCCCAGCACATAACAAGGTTTAAGTACCTCCCATGGTAGCAGAAAGAGCCTTTTGTTCTTTAAAAGGTTGAGATATGTAGTGTATAAATATTATTTTGTTCTGGAGTTATCTGGAGAAATCTGATACAGGTGTGTGGTTGATAGATTCGATTAGGGTAATTAGACTGGAACTATTAAGGTGTGGCCATACCTAATTAGAACATCTGATTAATGGTTTAATTGTGGTAAATTGTAAAATTATGTGTGTTTAAATTATACTAATTAGTCTGAGAATTGCAATGCTCAAGTGTGACAAATAGGTGATTTTATATAAATATTGCCATCAAAATATGAATGTTATTTTTGACTCTCATTTGCCTGGTGGGCTCATTCAGAGTCAGACTCTTCCTGTTCTCAGGGTTTATGTTTCATTCCAGGGAATTTCAAAGATATTGGGGGGGGAGGGTAGAGGGATGTTCAAGATACTATCCCTTTATTTTGCTTCATTAAGGAAATAGCAACATTAGTTTTATGTATACATTACTTTCTTCTTCTTTAAAATTCTTTGTTCTTTTCCAGGCTCCCAGAGATGACTTATGACTTTATTCCATTCCACTTCTCTTTCTCTAAACAAATATTTACATCTCAAATAAATTTTCGTGATACTCCATAATCTGCTGCTGTCATTTTGTTAGGTAGATAGTAAGGATCTCCCACTCTTCTCAGGACAAGGGTTCCCTGTTTTGGTGCTGTTTCCAGCAGTTGCTCCACCTGGGAAGAAGGATAAGGGTGGGGACTCCATTTTAGTGTCGCCCCACCCTTAATCCTATCCCAATCAACTGCTACACCTAGGGAAGGAGGGAATGTTTTATCAATCTAGGAATTTTCCAGCCCAGGCTTAATAAGATTTAGAAAGTGACCTAGAGTAACCTAAGCGTCATTAATTAATGTGCCATTAACTTGAATCTGCATTGCGGTTCCCCACTTCCCCCGCCAGTTAGGCTTTCTTAGAGGGAGCTCGTATATACACAGATGGAATTTTGAGGACACCTGTTGATCATTTGATAACATCCTACACCTCCCAAGAGTCCTCCTCTAGGCTGGGCTAATAAAAGGATACAATCCAAGAAGTCAGGGGAAAGTGAGTTGGTCTGTCTCTCTCCACTCATGCAGACAGACCTATTTTATTCTACAATAAGGAACTGCTCTTGTAAAACTGCTCCCTGACTGAGATTACTCTCCATCATGTTGGCCTTGCTGGTGATTTTCCAAGAAAGGAGTCAGAGGACTGGGATAATAGTCTGGGCTTGACACTTTGGTGTGTCTTGTCATTCTCTGGCCAGGAGCACACCAAGTACCAAGGGCAGAGTCCCACCCTGACATCTTTGATGCCAAAAACCAGGATTCTGATGCTTTCACATATGCATGGATCAGTTCTCAGTCAAAGACTTGTCTGCACACCTCTGAAGTTCTCTGTGTAGTTCCTTCCTCTCCACAAATTCTCTCCTCCTTGGTCTCCTTGTATTCTATTTGTCTCCTCAACTGGGCAAGACGGCTGGGCTCTCTTTGGGTGTGTATTCCTGGCTCTGCAGCCTGGAAACTGCCTCCAGACTGTAAGTTTGAGAAATCACAAGACTAATCTCATTTGTTTCCTTTCTCTTAAGGATCAGAGGCCCGCTGTGCCTATTGTCTAATTATCTGAAAACTGTCGTTCCATATATTTTATGTTTGTTTAAGATAGGAAGGTAAATCTGGACCCTGTTACTTCATCATGAACAGATGTATAAGAGAGAGCTTTGGTTTTTAATGTGAAAAATGGGAGAAATAACTGCTACTTACATGGGACCACCTCAACTAAAACTGTTCTAGAACTTGCTAAAATTACAATGCTGCCTCTTCTATAGACAGGGCTACCCTGTCTTAGTTGCAATAAGCTGAAGATGATTGGCCACTAAGATAGGCTCTTTTTGATGGGGTTCACGCTCCTTGGTCCTGCCAAGTACAAGGCCAAAAGTGTGAATATGACCTGCCCTACTGGCTCCAGCTATCACTGAAGGTTGTCAATAATCTCAAAGAGCTGTCCTTGCTAGCTCAGTGACTATGGTATGTGGACTGAAAAATAGAAAGATTTTATCTACTTCATGCAAACAGAGAAGGCATGCTAACCACCCACTTCCTTTTTGTTAACTCTTTCTCTGGGAAGAGATCTTGAGCTCATAGTCAGTTACTGAAAGTCTTTGCCTATGCAGTAATCTCAAATTTTAGATGCCCCTTTTAGTTCATGATGGGATGAAACCTCTAGTTTGTAGATGATTAGCCTAGTGAAGGTTCCATTTCCTGCATGGACCTATATATAAACCTGTTTTATCTTTTGTTGTAACAGATGCTGGTGAGCATTTGCCTCCAGGACAATTTGGACTGATCAATATAAATCTTTATTGAAAAATATTATAAGTCAAATTGTGACTTTCTTCTTGATATTGCATCTCACAGTGGACCCATGTCTTTGTATAGATCTAGCTATCTATGACTAATGGTTTCAAGATGCTCAAAATGTTCCTGCCTGGTGGGTGGAAATTCAACTTTGGCTGGTGGCCCTGGTGACCTATGTGACACCACCCAATGTCTCTGAAAGTGTTCTTATCTGGTAGCCACAAGATGTTACAAACCCATTTTTATTTTTCTGCCTCAAGATAAGCTACTCACCAAAAGGCCCTGGTCCACATTGTTGCCACCTAACTGATGGTTCTACAGGATGATGGTGCAACCCAAGAACCTGTTCAGCCTTTAAGGGTATGAACTATTGCTGCTGTTTCCTGTTTAACTCTAGTTTTAACCTAGTCTTGACTTTTAACTTAAATTTTTTTTCTAATTCAATGTCTTGTGACCAATTCGTATCTTTCATAAAGAATCACACACAAAAAAACCCAACAACACAATTTTACATTTTCATTTAAAGCTAGAAACTTTAGTTTTCCTTTTATTAAAAAAAATACAATTGGACTTTATCTGTCAATAACAGAGAACAATATTACAAACACAGTAGTCATCCCCTCTTCCCACTTGGGCATAGGAGCCACAATTGACACTGGACACTCATACATAGGTAGAGGCTGTACCACACGGGGATATTGTGGTGAGTAGGTGTCCAGTTTCTTGGGGATACATCTTGGAACTGGCTGTATCACATACAGGTCTAGATGGTCAACTCTGTGAGCAACATCTAATTAAAGCACTAGATTATGAAAAGAAATCCCAACTCCCTCTACTCCAGTGCAACATGAAAAACTACTAAAGCAGACAGTACACACCTAGTATCAATAATGGAATCCCCGTACAATTAGTAGAGAATTGTAATATCAGAGAAAACAAATAAATGGCTTTGAGATTTTATCAGAAAAAAAAAATCTCCTCTGGCTTTTACATAGGTTTGGTTCTTTTTTAACTTAATCCCAACTACTAAAATTTCTATTTACAATCACATCTACACATTATTATTATTTCTAAATAAACTATGAATTCAAGTTAATAGAATGCTCTTAAAGATTTTCAAAAGTATAGAAAATTCAGAAACTTACACATATAGAAAGTTTTAGGCTGCCACAAAATGTCCTGCCAGGTTAATATGGTCTTTGTCTTCTCAGAAGGCAAGTAACAGTGGAGAAAAAATGTGGAAGAACCAATTATAAAACAACAAGAAGAACTTATGGTCAGAAGAATCACCAACCTAATGGATCTGCGGTGACCCAAGAGCATGGATATCAACAATCCAGACCTAAGTAAACACTGTCATAGAGTGAACTAGTAGAACCTGGTCAAGAAAGAGGAACAATATCCAAAAGGAATATCCAGGTTTCAAGAATTTGACCCAATAGTGAAATTCCAGGAATCATCCCCAAAGAAGACAGGAAATGATCATGAAGATTGTCTTAACTCTAGAATGAAAATTCAATAGAAAACAGAAGGCATAAAGGAGCACAGACAGATGATACAAATACTATGGAAAGGTTTATCAATCGTTAAGCTATTTCCACGGAAATGCCATCCCCAGTGGATTACAAATCAATACCACATTAGCCATAAAAAACAAAATCCAACTTTGCTGTTTCAATGTGAAGATCCCCTTGACAAATGCCAAAAGCAACATATTTTAAATGTAACAACACTATTTGTACTGCAAGGTCTATAAAACATACTCATTAATTTAGTTAGATCCCCAAATGAATCCAAATAAAAATTAAATTATCCTAAGCAGTAAAAACTGCCTATATCATAAACTCGTTTGTGGTTTTACAAAAGCTGTTTTATAAAGTTTTATCTACTGACAACAGCCAGAGTTGCTGACAATTAGTTTGGTAATTTGACCTGGTTTTATCTCTCTCTCTCACACACACACACACAAACACACACACACACACACAAAATCAGCATCTGAACCATCTTCCTACATGAGGAATTTTTCACAAGAGGAATGGACATCACCAAGAGATCATGGACTTGGAATTGGATGCAATAATGGGAAAGTCTGATTTATTCCTATGTGGTTTGAGTTCTAAGAGAGACAGTTGTGTTAAATTAGATAGGAGGCTATATACATATTTAAATATGTGAAAGTATAGAAAGCAAAGAAAATGTTAGATTGGCTAGGCCAAAGGGTGGGGCATACTGGAACCTTTTTATTTTCTTTGCTGCTGGTTAGCAAATGAATAACGATTCTCTGAATGACAAATTGTCCACTTAATTAGTATGAATGGAAGGTAGAGCCCACCTACCACTAGACTCTCTGGAAAACACCAGGCCCTAGTGGCTCTGGTTCCAACCTTCCTCATCGCTCATGCACAGTCACAGCCTAGGATCCACCAGCCCTAGGCACTTGCCTCAGACTTGGAATGAAAAGAAATTGGTGCAGAGATGTGACCTTGAGGAATTCTGAAGGATTCCACAGCAGAATTACAGCACTTGTTTCTGTCTATATAACCCTGACTGTATTCTTAACAGTTTCTTGCCAATTCTTGGAGCCACATATCCTTTTAATCAACTTCCTTTTCTGAATCAACAGCTACAGTTGGCTCATATGCTTTCCAACTAAAATCCTAGGCTGCTGCAATTTGTAATGAGCAATATGCTATTTACTGATGTGACCCATCAAGTCTTTGCAGGACATTTCCCCAGGTGGCCTTAGACTGACTCAGGTATCCCTTCTCTTTCTTGTCTGTAGTTCTTAAGAATAATTGTTGAATGTGCTGGGAATGCAACACCCTGAGATAACGGGGAATTGGCCAAAACAGCCCAGGCTCTGTTCTAGTTCCCACAAAAAGATTAAGGGATTACATCCTCCAAAAACAGAGTGTCCTCCATGCCTTAGCTCAGTGAGTGTTGTGACCCTGGCATATAAAACCCAGCGTGGGCTGCTTTCCCAGGTCCTGAGCTGCAAGCAGAGCACACACAAACAAGACTCCATCCACGCCAGGTGGCTTTCCTGAGCCTTGGGGTACTGGCTTATGATGAATCTTAGGCTTCCAGTGTCCCTTGCCACTCATCTGTAAGTAATTAACCTGTTTCATGTAATTTGTTGTGTGAGTGTTCTGTTTCACCGGACTCAGACAAGTTGGTAACTAGTGCACAGTGAACCTGCTTTGCAGTCTTCTTAAGTGAAACTGAATCCATGTGCAACCTCTATCAACAAACTAGAAAAATACTGATTTTTCAATATAAAGTTCTAAAGGCCTAGATAAGATTAACTGGTTTTATCAAGCACATTAAATAAGACATACAGCACCAGGCATGGTGTCTCATGCCTATAATCCCAGAAACTCAGGAGGCTGAGGCAGGAGTTTTGCTTGAAACCAGGAGTTCGAGATCAGCCTGGGTGATACAGCGGGGGCCTATCTCAAAAAAAAAAAAAAATGACATACAGTATAGATGATATTGATTATGTACCAAATCCATAAGAAATTTAAAAAGACAAAAGGTGTATCTGAAAACAGCACCAAAAAGTCTAGCTTTCTCCCACCTAGCTGAAATCTCCCAAAAAAACGTGAATAAAAGCCCATTTATCTTTGTTAAGTCTAGGAGTAAGCTGAAACAAAAATCACAAAATAAGGTGAAAAGAGTAGAAAAGCAATAAAGACTGAGCAAAAGTGTAGGAAGAAATGGAAAGTGTCTTCAGCAGGTATATTTCTCTGAAGTGAGGAGCACACCTCTTACCTGCAGACAGAATGGGGAGAACCAAGTGCATTATATTTCCTGGAGTCAGTCTGGCTCTGAGAACCAGAAAAGACCAAGAATGACAGGAAGAAAAACCTATTTGCATGAAGCAGTCAGCTCCATGGCACAGTAAACAATGCTAGACTCTGCCAGCAGCTAACTTCACTGTTGACTAGAAAAGAGTCAAGGCTAAAATACTTCTAACATAATAAGAGCCTGGAATATGGCTGTTCCAGGAAAGACTTCTTATGCAAAAAGAACAGATGAAAATGAGTGCAAGGCTTGTACAAAGACATTACAAGATCAAGTGGATGTGGAAAAGTGCTCATTTAAAATACTGAAAATAAAAAATATCATTAAAAAAATAAACAGAAAACATATAGCAAGCACTAGTAATTCTGACGACCTTACCCTAAAGAACTTGAAACAACCTTACCCCAGGCAACTGCAACTAAGACAAAAGCAATTAAAAGTCATGGAAGATAGAGTGTGAAGCCCCAACACTTGTCAGTTGGAGTTTCAAAAAGAACATAAAGAGCAGCAGAAAACCTTAAAGAAGTCACTGCTGAGAATTCTGCACAAGCTAAGAACTATACCGAGTTCCTCAGATCAAAAGCATACTCTGAGAACTGAGCAGGGAAATTCCATAGCTTGGATTATTCTATAAAATAAATAATAGATTATCAACAAAATTTTCTTTGGCATTAAATGCCAGAAGAAAATCAAGTTATACTTTCAAAATGCTGTAGGAAAATCACTGTTAGCCTAAAATTGTCTTCCTTAGCCAAGCTACCATTAAAAAATAAGTGAACACTGAGGACACTTTCAGGCACACAAGGTGTAAGAGAGGTTACCACAGACACACTAAGGGAATACTTAAGAAAACCAAAGATATTAGGAAGGGGAGGGGAGATAAACAATGGTGAATACACACCACCCGCCCAGAAGAATTCAACTGTTGACTGCATTTTTTTGTATTATCTTAAGCTTTTACATATTTCCATTTGTTAGTTTTTGTTGTTGCTCATTTTATTGTTTCTATAACATCATGATGGGGCCCCGTGTTCATTTTCAGTCTTTCCCCTTTGATAAAGAAGTCATTTAAAGCTATAACCTTTCTATTTTATTCTGAGAACAGCTTTTTCTGTGTCCCCCAGGTTTTGGTGTTAAGTGGTCTCACGCAATGCTTGCTAGGCAGTCTTAAAACTCACTTTGATTTACTCTTTGAAAAACTGGTTCAAGGAGTGTATCTTTTAACATCTATGTATTAAAAACATCTTGGTCACCTTTCATTTGTAATTTTACTGGAGTATGGTAAAAGAAGTTTGGCTTATAAAATCTCTCTACATTTTTCTATGGTAAAGTACAGTTTGATTTTTGTGAATTTTACACAAAAAATGTTTATGCAAAGAATATATATATACACACACACACGCACACATAATGTCATGGGTCATTAAAATCTAGTTACTAATTTACCTTAAACTTTAGGCTCTGAAGTTTAATTATAAATTTTTGGCATGTTGATGCTTATACTTCTTTTTATTTTTGGTTGACCATTTTTTAATTATAATACTTTTCCTGCAAAGGGAAATTATTGAGCAAATGACAAATTACTCTATCGTTTTTCCTTAATTATTAAAACTATTTTACTTCAAAACACTTGGCAAATAAATCACCATCCAGGAACTGATACAAAGTTGTTCTCTGGGAATTGATTCCAGGATCTCCTGAATATGCCCAATTCCATGCATAGTTAAGGCCCACAGTCAGTCCTGTGGAACCACATATACAAAAAGCGGTTTTTATATTTGAGTTTTGCATCCTTATACTCAGGTTTTGCATCTTGAAAATACTGTATTTTTGATCTGCATTTGGTTGGGAAAAAATCATGATTAAGTGGACCACCACAGTTCAAACCCACATTGTTCCAGGGTCAACTGTACTTATGACTTAGTATACACAGATGACTCACATATTCAACCCGTCCAGAAGTACCTGTATGCACATGCACCTGCACACATACACACACACAAAATGATCCACATTCTCACAGACACCTCAAAATAATTTCTTGTAGTTTTAAGAATTTCACAGTCAAGGAAATATTTTCAAGATTTACTGAAGAAATTCCTTTGCAATAAATCACTTGTGAAACTTGAAATCTTCACAGCCCTAATTTTTAACCCACTTAGCTTTATGTTCATTTGTACAGTCATGGTTCCTTGCCTTCAAAGTAATGTGCTCAGTGAAAATCACAGAATTAGAATTCATGATTTAGGGGCAAAGGAAGACATGTGAACCAAATATAGAAAATCAAAGACCAGCTACAAAGCTTGCCTCACTAAAAGCATTCTTGCAAGCTTAATTTAAGGTGATGAACACTTATCCAGGGCAGGACCCTCCCACTCACAAGATCCTCACATTAGGGAACATATCCCAAAGAAAAGACAATACTGATTGAGGGGAGGGAAAAAACAACTTGAAAATGAAGCTCCTTTATACAGCTTTGAATATATGAAAATAAACCCACTTGCCCTCTACTCTGTCCATACATTCTCAATCCTTCATACAGAACACTTTCTGGCCTAAATTTCTAGTTACCCATTTCCAGGAAACTATTTTATTTTTAATGAGGAATATCCCTGGGAATCTAAGTCCTAAAGAATAACCTGCTCATGCTAATCCAAACAGAAATAAAATTTCAGAACCCTGGGGGATCTTTGCTATCTGGTAGCTAAGTCTTTCATAAATGGTCATAGGAGATGGAAATCTTTGTATTTCTTTTTTGCTTTTGACTAATTTTTACCCATCATATCACTTATTAAAGCAAAACAGCATACATTCCAAAAAGGGAGAAGGTCCAACATAAACCAAAAAATCAAACAGATACATCCAGAATCCCTTTCAATTCTAATCCATATATAAGTATTTTATCATAATGGTTTTAGCAATTAACATTGTTTCTGTATTCTTATCCTGAATTTTTCCCTTCATATCATAGCCAGTTTCCTCATTTTTACATAATCTTCACAGAAAGTGCTGTATGAAACTGATTGCAAACTACCTGATGGGGAAACCATGTACTAAAATGATAAGTAAAATACTATTTTCCAGCCTAAGTTCTAAAAATGACAGTAATCTTTCAATTTTCTCCACAACAACCCCACTAGCGTTACTCTTCATGGGAAAAGAGGTCTACCTCACTATCAATTACCCTTCAGCATATGGTTTTTCTCTCAGGTATGAGTGCTTTCTGCAAGGAAAAGTGCCCATACTTATTACTTTTGTAGGAATATGTCATATGGTCCAAGTTTAATTTTGTATGTTGAACTGTTAAGTTAAAATATGTAGTTCATAGGCTTTCCCCTTTCTTCAGAATGAATTTCCAGATATATAATACAACACGGCTAACTGGAAGTTTTCCTACATATATTGTTTTTATACTAGCCCTTCCCCACTACATGAGAAATTTATTCCCTTAAAATAAATTTTTAAAAAGAATTAAAGAAAAAAGAATAAACTCTGGCTGAAAGATTTCCAAATTAGTTACATTTCATAAGGTTTCTCTTCAGTGTGAGTAGACTGATGCCTAATAAGTTTAGAGCTATTAATGAAAGCTTTCCCACACTGATTACATGTAAAAGGTTTCTCTCCAGTATGAGTTCTTTGATGTACAATAAGTCGAGCACTCAAGCTGAATGTTTTTCCACACTGATTGCATTCATAGGGTTTCTCTCCAGTATGAGTCCTCTGATGTTGAGTAAGGCATGAACTCTGCCTGAAGGATTTCCCACATTGATTGCATTCATAGGGCTTTTCTCCAGTATGCGTTCTCTGATGTACAACAAGAACATAACTCTGGCTGAAGGATTTCCCACACTGATTACATTCATAGGGTTTTTCTCCAGTATGAGTTCTCTGATGCATAACAAGGTGAGAGCTGCGGTTGAAAGATTTTCCACACTCATTACATTCATAGGGTTTCTCTCCAGTGTGAGTTCTTTGATGTGCAACAAGCTGAGAGCTCCAGCTGAAGGATTTTCCACACTGATTACATTCAAAGGGTTTTTCTCCAGTGTGAGTTCGCTGATGAGCAACAAGTTTGTAACTTTGACTAAAGGATTTTCCACACTGATTGCATTCATATGGTTTTTCTCCAGTATGAATTCTTTGATGTGCAATAAGTTTATAGCTCTGGATAAATGATTTCCCACATTGGTTGCATTCATAGGGCTTCTCTCCAGTATGAGTTCTTTGATGTGCAATAAGCTTGTAGCTCTGCCTGAATGATTTTCCACACTGACTGCATTCATAAGGCTTCTCTCCAGTATGAGTTCTCTGATGCACAACAAGGACATAACTCTGGCTAAAGGATTTTCCACATTGATTACACCTATAAGGTTTCTCTCCAGTATGAGTCCTCTGATGGGAAACAAGGTGTGAACTCCGGCTGAAGGATTTTCCACATTCGCTACATTCATAAGGTTTCTCCCCTGTATGAGTTCTCTGATGTGCAACAAGATGTGAGCTCCAGCTGAAAGATTTCCCACACTGATTACATTCAAAAGGTTTCTCTTCTGAATGATTTCTCATGTTTTGAGCAAGAGACGAACTATGAGGGGTTTTACTACATTTATATCGACCCTCTTTAACAGGAATTTTCTCTTGTTCACTATGGGATAAGCTGTGGTTCAAAACTTGCCCACATTCATTAAAATCAAAGGTTCTTCCTCCAGCATGAATTTTTTCATGTATGTTTAAGGGTGTACCATGGCTAAAAGACTGAATACTGTCACTAAATCCATAGGATTTATCTTTTGTTTGAGTTCTTGTAAACTGAATAAGGTGAATGCTCTGAGGTGGGTTTCCACATTCATTATTTTCACATAGTTTCTCACTATCATTAATCTTCTGATGGCTGTTTACAACAGAATTATGATGTAATTTTTTACCATGTGACACATGTTTATGAAAATGGTTTCTTATGGGTATCACTGGGAATGAAAAAAGACTGGAATTCAGACCACTCTTCTCCTCAAGTTCTTTGCTTTTGCAGACTCTCTCATGAATAATAGCTTTCCTTTGAGTGAATGCTACTTCCTGCAAAAGTCTCTCTTGTTTTTCCTGATGCTTCTCCAATTGGTCCTTACAATCATGGATTTCTTCACATGAAGATAACCAAGGATCATCCCTTGTCAACTTTTCTATCTTCACTCCATGAGATGGTTCATCATCAAAACTGCTCTGCTTTGAAGTTGATTCTCTTCTTCTAAGTGTAGTTGCCAGGTCTGGAAGAAAGCAAAATAAGACATCCTAACCAAAACATGTTAGAGCTGGAATAATGGAATCAAGCTAACAAAAATGTATGCAAAATATATGTGGATTTGTTTTCAACTATGGACCCATAACCTGTGTTGAGAAAGCAAAAGGCTGAGATTAAACATTAGTACCAATGGGGAACTTGTGGCACATGTGGCCCTCTGGATCCCCACATGCAGCCCCTCAACTGAATCCTTTTATTATAAAGGGATTTGTTCTGTAAAATTTGGATTTAGTCAAAAGGCTACACTCAAGGATCCAGAAGGCCACGTGTAGCCCCAAAGCCACAGGTTCCCCACCCCTTGGGCCAATAGTACAACTGGGCATTAAAATAGAACTATTTTAATCTTGGTTTTATCTGAATATATAAGATTTTGGATGTCAAATACCTGCATATTCCAAAATAAGATCATCTATGCAGAGCCTACAGAATCTCAACCCAACTTTGCAATCCTTGGCAAAGAAATAGAGAATTCTTTCCACCCTTCTTAGTACTAGACACATATTTGCTGAAATACAGATTAGTATCTACATTTCTAGGAATTTCTAGAGACATGAAACTTGCTAGAATAATCTGTGTCAGCAAGACATGAGAAAACTACATTTGTGAACCTAGGAAAAGAAATGTGACACTATTATCCCAGTTCCCAAAATACCTTAGGGGCTAATATAGCCCCTGGATTCCTGTGATTCCAACTGAGAGAGAATGGAGGTTTGCTCCTAGTAGCCTGGGTGGCTACTAGGTCAAGCAATAGAGAATACACATGGGAAAAGTGGTCTTATGTATAGTCCACCAGAAGATGGGAGATAGAGAAAAATCTGGCATCTTCTATGGGGATTTTTTGAAACAAATCTTCTACACCAGTAATGACCCCTATGTGTCTGGTTCCCACTTGAACACATGCTATGGGAAATTCTACTTATACTCTTTCCCTTGCTCCAACTCAGAGGTTGTGTCTGGTTTGAAAAGCTGATGAGGAAAGATATAGGGCTTTGGGTGTCTGGGCTGGGGACAGAGGAAAATCACTGCTGAATTTTGTCCCAGCCTTTGGCCTTTTGGGAACCACGAAGATTGAAAAAGCTCAAGTTTGAGAAGTTGTATAACACCTTTTCTGCCCTTTACAAATTAAAGCTAGTCTTCACTGAGGAATAAAGAGCACAAACACAATCTACATGCAGTCAAAATCATTCTGGCTGCTAAAAAGTTCTTAATCAAAGGGAATGTGAAATCATTTTAGTAGTCAAACCTTCATTAAGGTCCAAGGACTGTATCCTTACCCCAAGAGACCAGGTCCCTGTGGTTCTCCAGGATCACCTCTTTGTCCAGGGTCCTCTGAGCAGGGTTCCAAGTGCCCTGTTCTTCCTGAGTGAAGTCCACAGTCACAATTTTGAAGTTCACTCCTTCCTAAAACAGGACACACATTCCTGCTCAGCTGGGCATCATTTATTTCCAATGTTCATGGAGGAGGAAAAGTTCGACAGATGAAAGAAGAAAAACCTGATGACCTGGGAGTTGTCCTGAGATTGTCAGTGTCCAAAGGATTCTAGTCAAAGTGTACAGGTATCTTCCAGGTGAGCACCTTTGGGTTTTGGATGCTGGACCTGTTTTCACAACCCCCAAAAAGGAATACTAGATAAGAACTGATATAAATTATTTTCTCTTATGTGAATTATTTTCTCTTTTCCGCATTGAAGAAAATGCTTCTTCTGATTTTTGTACTGGTGAATACAGAATTCCCACTCAGGGATTTCCTCCAAATTCCCAACAAACTAACAGAACAGAGGTGGTCACGTTTTTTTCTGTCAAAGGCCAGAGAGTAAATATTTTAAGCATTGCAGGACATGCAGTCTCTATCATAACTACTCAATTCTGCTGCTGTAGCAAGAAATTAGCCACAGAAAATATATATTAATAAACAAATGGGTGTGGCTACGTTATAATAAACCTCTATTTACAAAAACAGGCAGTGGGCTAAATTTGGCCTGCAAGGCTGTACTTTGCTAATGCCTGAGATATAAAATAAAACATGGGCCTTGATGAAAAGCAGTAGGTATAGGTGAAGAGCACTGGATTTAGAAGAAAAAATACTCGGGTTTTCTCACCTATAAAGGGCATACATCTGGATTAAAAAAGACATCTAATCTGACAATCTCTCTTTTAATGATGAGCTTATTCCATTTCCATTTATTAGGCCTAATCATACTCACCTCATTGGGTTGTTGAGTGAATTAACTGTGATGATCTATGAAAAGCCATTAGCAGGGTTTACTGA
The DNA here is from genome assembly GCA_008086735.1 of Cheirogaleus medius. NCBI lineage: Eukaryota > Metazoa > Chordata > Mammalia > Primates > Cheirogaleidae > Cheirogaleus > Cheirogaleus medius. The sequence goes on from VBSM01003212.1 coordinate 6,415,834, forward strand.
TCAAGCAATAAAGGGTGGCAAGTTATAGGTTGAATATCCCTTATGCAAAATGCTTGGGACCAGAAGTGTTTCAGATTTCAGATTTTGGAATATTTGCATATACATACTGAGATATCTTGGAGATGGGACCCAAGTCTAAACACAAAATTAATTCATGTTTTGTATACACATAGCCCAAAGGTATAATAATTTTAACAATTTTGGGTGTGAAAGTTTTGACTGCATTTTGACTGTGACCTGTCACATGAAGTACAGAATTTTCCACTTGTGGGTCATGTCAGCCCGCCGAAAGTTGCAAATTTTGGAGCATTTTGGATTTTAGGATTGGGGTGCTCAATCTGTACTATTATGATTATTAGGTCTGAGAACCCTGAAAGATTAACTGACAGCCAAAGTGACCTTTATCCCTAACCCTTAGACTTCAGAGGACAGTTCTATCTCTGGCCACACCCACAGCTGCATGGCAGAGCCTTTTATAACACATTCACTGTCATTACTGCCATGTTAATGGGGTCTCTTGGGCTGCCTCCTCTGAGCAGGAAAGAGCCCACTCTCAAAACTTATGGACAGGAATTTCGATCCAAAACAGAAGTGCTAAGCGTAATCTGTCCTTATCCAGAAGCAGCAAAGGCATGGGAAGCTGAATGGCTCTTTAAATAGACCAGGTGTTCCTAAGCTGTAGTTCATGAATAGGATACAGAGTCCTGAATCCCATGAAACTACATGCAAAATGCTGCTATATACACTTTCTCTTAAGTTAGGACCCAAAAATTTCACCAAAAGGTTTTTCCTTTTGTTTTAAACATTTTTTTTTTGAGAGTCTCACTCTGTTACCCAGGCAAGAGTGCCATGGCATCAGCCTAGCTCACAGCAACCTCAAACTCCTGGGCTCAAGCAATCCTCCTGCCTCAGCCTCCCGAGTAGCTGGGACTACAGGCATGCCTGGCTAATTTTTTCTATATATTTTTAGTTGTCCAATTAATTTCTTTCTATTTATAGTAGAGACGGGGTCTCGCTCTTGCTCAGGCTGGTCTTGAACTCCTGACCTTGAGCAATCCTCTAGCCTCAGCCTCCCAGAGTGCTGGGATTACAGGCGTGAGCCACCGCACCCGGCCTCACCAAAAGGTTTTTATGATTAGCCTAAAATGGAATTCAGAAATATAATTTGTAGCTGGTCCAAGTGCAGTAGTGTTTTCAACTAACTAATCACAACCATTTACAGATTCCTTTGTTCCTTCTCCAATCCTACTGCTTCATTTGACTAGCCTAAAAATAAGTAATTTTTTTAAAAAGGAAATTATAATTTGCAAACAGCCACCTGTGTTGAACATTGATCTTTAAGGCACTGTTTTTTCAACCTTTAATGCTTCCTTTCATTAAATACTCCCCTTTGTTGTTTAATGTAGGTCCCTTTAGTATTAAGCTTGTTCAAATGCCAAATAAATAATACTAAACTACATTAGGATCCCCTACTCCACCCCCAACTATATATTCTCAATGCTCCATGGACTTCTATCATTACATTTTCTTATCATTTGCATAACAGTCATCTGTGTCACTAAACCATGATCCATGAGGGCAGGAACAACGAATTTGTAGTTTGCAACTGTAACTCCAGTGCTTAACATAGTGTTGATGTATAGTAGATATTAAAGTTATATTTGGTAAATTATTTCAGTAAATGAATCAGTAGTATCAATAGACTTTCTAATATATCAAAATATCCCTGGCCCAAATTCTGATTTAAGTCTTCTTCTCTCACCTGAATCTCACAAGGTATACTCATTTGAAAAAGTCCTTCAACATGCAGGTACTGGCTTTTCTGGACTTCTATCCCACTTATTCTATTCTTCCTCTCACCTGTCCCAAATTCCCTACACTTCAAAACTTCTTCCCAAACTCTTGGAATTCATCTTCTATAATAATGAAATTCTACAGCTTCAAAATCCTTCACCAAACATTCCCTATACGTCCCTGTGTTAATGGAGACCTAAACTTCCCCCTGGGGACTCCCCTCCTTCACACTCCTCACAGGTTAAAGATGGCCGTGCTCTCCCACCCCAGGGATCTCAGCAAAGGGTGAGGGTGCATCCTCCTAGCTACACTGAAACGCATGTCATTTACCTCACTTTTTGGAGCTTTGTCCTACCAACCTCCTGAACACCACCACCCTCATCCACTAAAGACTCACACCTGGGATTTATACTCTAATACAAAAACTTGTATTGTCTCATCTCCCATTGTCTATAGCATCTGCTTATATAGTCACTCAATAACAATATAAAAATAACTGACTTTAAAGAAGCACTTAAGAACTTTCATGAAGCACCAGTGTGGTATCAGGCAGTGTGTGAACACGTCACATGGATGATCATTCATTTAATTCTCACAGGACTCCTGTGAAAAAATACTATTAGCAGCACCATTTTTCATATGAAGAACAGGAAAGTTAGAGAAAGTAAGACATTAGCCTAAGGTTGGTATTAAATAGCAGGGATGCAACCTCAAGTTTGCACATCAGAGACTGTGTTCTCAGTCGTCGATTCATACGGGTAGCCCAAATCGCATATCCTGGAGCTGCTCTTCAACAGCCCACTGTTAGGGTGACCCCCAGACCTTGAAATCACCATAAAGTACTCCACTTTTAGAATCACACATATGACATTGCCTACTCTTTGATTACAACATCAGCTTGCTCCAGTGCACTGGCTCAATTTCTCCCTTTACTCTTCTTGTTCTTCTATGGTTTGGGGCATTATGCTATTAAAATATCTACTCTTACTACCTACCAATCTATATTCTTTTCCTTTCTATGATATTTAGTGGCCCCTCTATATTATAATTTCCATCTTAATTACTCATTTAGAGTCCATAGATCATTCATTCTAATCTTTCTATTTGACATACTTTAAAATTTTCTTTCAAATATTCCCTCAACCTACAGAGCTTCCACTCCATATGAAAAGGACCTGGCACATTACAAAAAGTAAATGAATTCAAATGTCAATCTGCTGTCTATGGAAAGTGAGTTAAAAAATGCCACTCGGGGCGGGGAAATACTACAGAAGCAGCTGCACAGAGCACTATACATTAATGACCACTATTTCCAAATGATCCTTTCAGGCTAATGGCAAACCTATTACACCAACTATGGCAGCTTGTTCTCTCATGATCCAAAATTACTATTAATATTTTAAGCCTTCTCTACCCTTGTCAAACATTTCTCCCTTCCAATTCCCACCCTCACACTCATCTGATCTTTCACAGAGAAAAATCTAAGCCTTCAGATAACTCCCTCAACCTCATTCTTCCTATGTGAATCCTTCTCCCCATACAGAGCTAATTTATTCACAGATGTTCTGAATTAATTCCTCTGATACTAACCAAGGACTCTGCTTTATATTTTATCTCCTGTTGTCTGATTGTTAATTTCTCTTTCTCCAGTTACTCTTTCCTATAACCACTTAAACAGAGTCAAATCTTTTCAATCCTTTAAAAAAGAAGAATAAAGCTGCTCAATCTCAAATTTCCTTGCAGTTCTCACTCTCTTCCATTTTTCATATGATAACTAAATTTCTTGGAAAAGTTGTCCACTCTTATCTCCATTTCCTCACTTCCAAGCTCATTTCAAAATCTGGCTCCTGTCAACCAGCCATGCACGTTACTGGATGTAAAGAAGGCCTTGCCCAACTCACCTGTGATGGGATGGCCAGTGACCCAGCATCTTCTCCCTCAACCTTGATGATAATCTCTTGAGGAAGAAGAGAGTCCTGAGAGGGCAAAACAGATGAGAAAAAGAAAAATAATCAGGGAGTTAAGTTGCAGCTACAAACTCCCACTGTAAGTAGTCTGGGATTTGACATACTACCTGTTTTAATACCTCCAACTTACCAACCTTCCACTCTCCCCTGTTGGTAAGCTCAGATGATCATGTGGGAAGAGTGAGGGGAGACATGTGAAGAAGCACTGAGGCCCTAGACATGGGCGTGCAGGCTTCATGGACCTTCTGGGCCAGCCCAGCTGCCAGCTAAAAGCAGCTGAGTGAATGACTCTAGACACCATGTGAAGCAAAAGAACGGTCCAGCAGGGCCCTGCCTAAATTTCTGGGTTATGAAATTGTAAGCAGATAAAATGGAACACATCACCAAAGCCAGAATCATAAAAGAAAACATCAACAAACTGACCTCATAAAATGTTTAGCAAAAAAGTACCACTTATAATGGCACCATCAAGAAGAATATATACTGGGCCGGGCGCGGTGGCTCACGCCTGTAATCCTAGCACTCTGGGAG
>VBSM01003212.1:6426460-6445974 GCA_008086735.1 Cheirogaleus medius
AAAAAAAAAAAAAATCTGGGCACTAGGTATGCGCAGTGATATTGGGATATTACATGCCCAGGCCAACAGGGAACATATGTGTGCACAACATGCACACCCATGCACACACATGTGCACACATCTCTACATATTCCTATATCTATGTATACTGAAAACCATGAGCCCACATCAAAACCTCCAATTCCAGCTGCACACCACAGAGTTCATTCTAGTGCTTTCTCTTGCCTGACCTGGAACTCTCTGGTTTGACAGTGAGACACCTGGCTCCTGGTCCCTTCTTACACTTGCTTATCTGACCAAGCCCCCCATAGGGAGCTCACGTCCCATTTCCACAGCCATGCTCTGTCCCACACGGACGCTCTGCCACCCCACACGAGGCCGCTCTATGTCAAGGGCTTCTCTTCACCCTCCTTGGGCTTTGGTTCCCCCAGGCCACCCCAACACATGGACTCACATCTCGTGCTACTTGGACTTGAACAGCCCATGTCAGGCCACCCCACTGCGTGGGTGCCCTCCGCACGCTGCTGGGCTCTGACACCCCTGCAGGCCACTGTCACATGGGAATCCCTCACACTGCCCGAGTTCCAACACATCGTGCCAGGCTGTGTCCTACCCCAACACGGATGCACCTCTCACCCTGCTCTGACTCTCACACCCCGTATGGGACACCTGCTCATTGCACTTGGGCTCCCACTGCCCACACCAGGGCGTCCCCTCTGTGGATGCTGTGCTCACCTGCTCTACCATGTCCTCCCATGTCAGATCCCCTGCCCCCGTGATGCCCCCTGCCACCCACTTGGGCTGTGACTCCCCATCTCAGGCACTAACATCCACCCATGCTGGGCTGCCCCCTGCACAGACTTCTCTACTCTGCTCGGGCTCTGACACCATGCCGGGCTGCTAGCCTACGGGGACACTCTCCTGACCCTACTTGGTCATGATGCCCACCCATGGTCATCGTCCTCACACCCATCAGGCTGTGACACAATCCCACAACAGCAGCTGGCTACCTAGCTCTGCCCCTCTTGGTGGCTTCAGGGCTGACTTGTTCAGGAAGAGGAAGGAAAAAGTCTAATTTAACATTTATAATAGATTATATGTTTTCAAAGAATATTTACTGTAGGAAAATGCTCTAAATTGTTTACTTTTTATTTATTTTTATTTTTTTTGAGACAGAGTCTCACTCTGCTGCCCTGGCTAGAGTGCCGTGGCGTCAGCCTAGCTCACAGCAACCTCAAACTCCTGGGCTCAAGCGATCCTCCTGCCTCAGCCTCCCGAGTAGCTGGGACTACAGGCATGCGCCACCACACCCGGCTAATTTTTTCTATATATTTTTAGTTGGCCAATTAATTTCTTTCTATTTTTAGTAGAGACGGGGTCTCGCTCTTGCAATTATTCATTTTTTAACCTTCAAATGCACTTTACCAAAAAATGAAAATGCCTAAAAGTAAATAAAAAAATAAAGTCACTTTTAAAGAAACTTATAGATAATCTTTGTTAACTGGTATATTTATAGTCTTCTAACATATTTTCTATATACGCACAAACTAGATCCCTTTTTTAAAAGATGATTTCTAAATGTTATTTACTTAGCCTAAGTCACAAATATCTTTTTCTGTACAGTAAGTACACATTCTCAAATCAGTTGCAACGACTACAGTGTATTCCATTTCATGGTCTTATCGTAATTCATTTAACTATACTCTTAACATTTAACTATCATCATTTCTTGCACATTTAGGATATTCCCAATTGTTCAACCTCAAACAAAGCTGTGAATTGCTGGCCAAAGGGGAATGAGAATTCAAAGGGCTTTGGATGCAGGGTGCCAAATTCCTCCCAGAAAGAGTTATCTGGGCTAAAAAGGTGAGGCAACATAGCAGGGAGATTCATAAAATGTATGCTGTTGAGGTGTTAGAAAAAGCCTGCTGGCAGTGAGGGACCCAAAGCCCCTAAAAGGCTGTAAAGAGAGCCAGGAGAGCTACAAGCTCCCAAGCCCAGAGAGTCAGGCCGTGGGGCTGGCCGCAAGCTCTGGGTCTCTCTGGGAAGGGTGGCTCCGCTCACCTGCACGCAGGCCTTCAGGGGTCCCGGGGGCTTCTCATCCTGCTCTTCCATGCTCTCCGCCAGGCACAGAGGTCCGGAGCTGCATCAAGAGGAGAAGCCCTGAGTACAGCATCCAAGACCTGGGCCCTCCACCAGTCTGGGGGTCGTATGCAGTCCTTGCTCATGAGACAAGAATATATATCCCTCACTCACACTTCAACCTACCTGGGACAGCTCCAGCACCCAAAACCTCCACGTGTGTTCTGGGGTCACCCACTCCACTATTTGCCTGCAGCCAGAATACCACACTATCTAAACAGTAGCCTGAGCACTGAGCTCCAGAATCAGCCCCAGGACTTGGGCACTTGCCAGCCTGGGGGTGCTCAAGCCCATGACAGAACAGCTCCCAGAGGAACTAGGCCCTTTGGCCTCCTCCAACCCAAATAGGAAGGTCTGAGTGTTGTGCAGAGCGAGCTCCTTCCAAGCCCAAATGCAGCCCAGACTCTGCTCCCCTCCCCACCAACCTGGGCATTCTCATGCCTCCACCCAGAGTAGCTCAAGCAGAGGTCCCAGAACACCTGTTTCATAATGATGTTGGTAGCACCCTGCTTCCTCCCCAAGCAGCTATCCATCTGATGGCAGCTCTTGTAGTTCTATCCTTCCTGGGCTCAGAGTCTATACTTTCAACCCAGTGTCTCCACCAAACCTGAATGCCCTAGAGCTCTGCACGAGCCTCCACGGGTCTAAGGATTCTCAGCCCAATTTCCTGCTTTCCATTCAGACATCCTCAGCACGTGCAGGGCGCACTCTGCCTAGAACCTGCCTCTCTTCAACCTGGGAGTTTACTATCAGTGTTTCCCACCAAGGGTTCGCTGAAGCAACACTTACCCCTCCTGGAGCAGGCATCTGCAGCTCCTGCCAGGTCTCTCCACCAACCAGAGCGTCTCCAGGCCTTCAAGAAGAGCAGTGTCTGCTCCAGGGTCCCAGAGCCACCTGCCCAGAATCTTCCCTACCACCTGTACTTCCTACCCAAACGCCTGCTCAAGAGTACAGGGACAGCCCCTCTCCTCCAGGAACCGCAATCTCAAATTAAGTTCTCCATCGACCTGAACGTCCTCAGGCCCTCCACTAAACAGTCCTGGCATCGGAGGAGGGGGGTTCCCAGGATCCCCACCCCATCAGTGCATGTGCCCTGTCTTCCCCCAACCTGAGCATCCTCAGGCCCCAGACTAGAGCACCACCTGACTAAGCACCCGCGCGTGCGCACAAAACATAGTCGTGGAATCTGCAACCACTTCAGGATTTCCATCAACCTGGGTGATCGGACGCTAAAGCGCCGCCCGCTGAGATGCCAGGTCGCCCACCCACGCTCACCACCTCTTCCAGCTAGACCCTGCGCATGCGCGCACCGAACACTCAGCCCTGTCCCCCACCAACCTGAGCGTCCACGGGCCCGTAGCCCAGGTTGGGCCTGTCAACGCTCTTCGGTGCCCGGCACGGCTCTGCGGCGGGACGGACTCGGGTTAAGTAACCCCTGCGCCGATGCTGACGCACGACCGACTCGGGTTAAGCTAGTTCGCTTCCCTCGCCTAGTCAACATCCGCAAGGCCGCTCGGGGTTAACTCCGAAGGACTGAGTTGCGGGGCGACAGCGAGCGTTCGCGCGCGGGACAATGGCTGCGCTTCTGGCCGAACCCGGAAGTGCGTTTGGGCTCGGAGAGCCGGAACTACAACTCCCAGAAGCCTCAGCGGCGCGGGCGGCGAGTGGGCGGGACCCCATCTCCTCCGGGAGGCGGGGCTTCGAACCGGCCAGACGCGAAGGGGACGTCAGCGGTCTGGATCCGTGGGGGTGGACGCTGCGACAAGCAGCGGGACTGGGAGGCCGAGGCCAGGGCAGCGGCGCGTGGAGAGTGGCCGACTTGGGAGAGGCTGGCCCAGAGCCCGGCTTGACGCCCGGCAGTCTCCCTGACAACGGAATCTAATAGAAACGGCGGGGACTCCTCGGAGCGCCTCCGGCCTGTCACACGCCCTGCAGGACTGAAGCAGTGGCGACATCCCCATTTGACAGTCAAGGGGGCTCCTACTGAACCCTTAAAGAATCTGATATGTTTTTGCAGTACCTGGCATATAATAGTTGCTCAATTAATATTTGTTGACAAAATAAAGGTTCCTGGCTGTTTGTTAAATATTTCAACATCTCATTAACCAGCCCAGTCACCCTGTGAGGTAACTGTAATGTTAATTTTCACCCCACCTGGGAGGAAGCTGAAAATTGGAGCCCTGCTGTATGAAAATATAGTATTTTTAGCTTTTTAAAAAAACGCTGTCAAAGCACTCTTGTAGTTTTCCTCACTTAAATTCTGACCTTTTAACAATAACAAATTATTACTATTTAAAATATACTGTCTTCAATCTTTGTGAGATTTTGGGGGAAAAAAATGTACTCTCTACCCCAGAAGTTTCTAATCAGTGGTTGATTTTTTAAAAATTATTGGTTTTGTGTCTGGTTAACCTACTGAAATGTTGTTAATTCTTGTAATATTCTAGTTGGTTCTCTTGGCTTTTCCAGTGAGACAATCATCTACAGATAATAATTTAATCTTTTCCTTACCAGTATTTTAAACAAGATATCTCCTTTCATGTTGGGTTGTGTTTGCTACCATTTTCAAAACAGTAACAATAAAAGAGGCATTCTTGTTTGTATTTGCCTTTTAACGGGCATATCTCTAATGTTTGTGGGTTAAATGTGTTGTTGGTTCTTAAATGGAAGTAGGTAGCTAATTTTTTTTAACTTTTTATTTTGTAAATTTCAAAACAAAAGTAGGGACTTGTTTAATGAACCCCTCTCCCGGGCTATCATCCAATTTAAATAATTTTCAACTCAATCTTGTTTCATCTGTACTCCCACTTGTGTTTGTGCTTTCCACTCTCCACATCCACTACTGATTTTGAAACAAATCCTAGATATTATTTCATTTATTTCTGTGGCTATTTCGGTATATATCTAAAAAGAATTGGTTTTAAAAACAAAACTTCAATACAAAATCAATATGTGTTATAACCATCTGGTACAGAGAATACAAAATTCACCGTTAGGAGCAGGATATTATTACCAAAAGACCCAAGACACTTAAACTAACACAAAGGAGAGTTTGTCAGGTGTGGAGACCAGATGTCAGGTCTGTGTTCCCTTGTTCTTGGTTCCCAGTACTGAAGAATGGTTACCGTGTTGACGGGGCAAATGAGCAGCCCAAGCAGAGGCAACTAGGCAAAGTACCAAAGTTTACTAAAGTATAGTTCATTCCAGAGAAAATGGGTCAGCCACATGAGTGGAGAAGACCCTGAGTTTAAAGACAGAGTATAGAAAGTATAGTACACTCTCAAAGTCAGTAGAGAGCCAACTGCTCCAACAAGGAACAGCGTCACCCCAGGGTTAGGGTCTATTTTTTATGTTTTATTTAATCCCTAATAATATGTTAAGTGGGGTGTGGCATATTCATGGTTTTTCTTGGAAAAGGGTGGAGAATTCCTAGCGCTGAGAACCCTCCCATTTTTAACCTTCTTAGGCAATTTCTGCAGGTTGCCATGGTATTTGTAAACTGTCTTGGCACTGGTGGGTGTGACCTTTACATGTTAATGAGCATAGGTCACTTGAGGATACTGTCACCTTGTACGCATGTGCCAAAGACCCTCTTTGGTGGCCTTGATCATATCTCTACTTAGCGTGGCTTTTCTACCTCTTTTTGGTTGGTCAGTCCTTGAAGATCCCCTATTGTAGACCAAACATCTGTTCAGTCCTTAGTAGCCACCTTGACGTGTTCCTTCTTGGAAGTCCCCTCTGGTCAATTTGTTCCTCCTCTTGTAGACAAAGCATCTCCTGGTGTCATCTACTCCTCTTCCCTCCCTCCTTATCTCCCTTACCTACCAAGTTTAGAAAGTCATTGAATATGAAACAAATAATAAACATTTATGTAAGACTCTGCCAGGCGCTGTTGTAAGATCTTTATATATAATATATATATATATTTCTCATTTAGTCCTCATAGCAACTCTTATGCTATTTACATTTCACAGAAGATGAAACTAAAGCCCAGAGATGTTGAGTAGCATACCCTATTGTATTGTTGGGGTCGAGTTGGGATTGGAGACCAAGAATCTGACTCTAGAGTTCATGCTCTCAACTTCTGCATTCTGTTGCCCCTTGTCTACACATCAGTATCTTTATTCTATACAAGCAACACTAAGTTTCCAACTAGGACAGAAAAATGTTCATATTTATTCACAAGAGAAGCAAAAAAAATCTACAAATATATTTAGTAAGATAAATACAAGACATATGAAGAAACCCTCAAAGCCTTACTGAGATACTTAGCACCCTGAGGGATGCAGGGTTGGAGAGGGTCAGAATAAGATTTACTGAAGATAAAAAGGGCACAGGACTCGAGGATGACTCAGATTTCTTGCTAGAGCAACTGGATGATTGGCAGATCACGCTCCAAGGAAGCATCTCATGTCTGCCCCTCCTTGAGAGCCTAAATACCTCACTTCACGCCATATTTTCTCCTATCATTTCTTAAAAGAAGATATCCTCTACCATGATTTGAAAATCCGCTGCTTGTCTGACCCCTGCCTGTGTCCCCTGATCACCTGTGGCTGACCCAGACTCATATTCTTCTCCCTGGCTGCTGTGTTCACCAAGTATTTGCCCATCCTCAAGCTGCAACTATGATATATCCTCAGCTGCTGAGCCTGGAACCTTGGCCCTCTCATTCTAGGTCCACAGGCTGTTACTTTCACCCTGTTTCCATTGCTTTTAAAGAAACATGACTCAAAAGCCTAAGATTTGGTGGGAGCTAAGGTCCAGAGCCTGACCAACCCATTGAACTAGAACATCATTAGATCTACAAAGGTGACAGAGAATGATTGGATTATAATATGCACTCAATAAATGTCATTGAATGGACCACAGTTTCTCTGGGACTTCTGGAGAAAAGGATCTCTGCTTCCCTTAGACTCAGGGGTAGATTTTGCAGTAAATGTTGGGCTCTGGATTCATGAGCACCTGTTAAACAAAGAAAGAGATGAGTTCTATTTGCCGGGTGTATCCTCCCGGTCTACTTGCTGCCACTTTCATTTCCCGTCCTTGGAAACTCCAAAGATCTTCCTCCTTTCTCACCACACGTAAGTCACACTGTCACCTCCCTGTTCTTGGAATGGCCCACATTCTTCCCCACTGTCGCAGACAGACTCTAAGGTGCTCTTCATAATCCTCACCTTCCGGTACGCATGTCCCTATGTAATTGCCCTTCCCTTGAATGCAGGGTCTGCAACTCATATCTAACCAAAGAATACGGTGAAGATGACAGAAAGTACGTGTCGCAGGTACGTGATTCTGTTACATAAGATCATGGTTTCTGTCTTGGTCGTGAATAAGAAAGATGCAATGTTCTGAGCTGCCTATGGAGAGGGCCAAATGCCAAAGGACTGAGGGTGGCCTCCCGTTGACAGTAAGAAATGGAGGCCCACATTTTGACAGCCTGCAAGGAACTGAATGCTGCCAATAACCATGTGAACAGGGGAGTGGATCCTGCCCCAGTCAAGCCTCAGATGAGACCTGAGCCGTGGCTGACACCTTGATTACAGCCGTGCAGAAGACCCTCCAAGCAGTATCTGGCCTCCTGGTCCACAGAAACTATGAGATGATAAATGTGTGTTGTTTTAAGCTGCAAAGTGTGTGGCAATTCACGATGCTACAACTGATAACTATATTCACATCCTAGGGCCTTTTCACTGGAGGCTCCTCAACTTGGAATGCTCCAGTCCATACCCTTGGTGTGGCTTTCTCCTTCTCACTGCCACTCCCAGAATGTGGCAGACACTGAGCTGGGCGACCTAACACTGTTCCCCATGCCTCCTCCCTTGCCTGCTTCTACCAAAGAGAATGGGAAGGCTAACACCTCACTTTTTCAGCCTCCCTTGCAACAAAGAGTACCATGTGATCCCATTCTGGCTCAGGAGATATAAGAGGAAGCGTACTGGGTGGGGTTTCTGGAAGGACTTCTATTCTACTCATAATAGGAAACAAACACGGCTCCCCTTCCCAGACCCTGGTGAAGACAGGCACATAAGTGGCTGCATTTGTACCAGGTCAAAGCTTATGGGAGGGCTAATAGACCTAAACACAATCCACACAATGGCCTGAGCCAATCTGATTCTCGTCTGGAGAATTTGAACCTAGGAATGCTTGAACGGTAGCAGACGATGTTGTTGTATGTAATCTGAAGTTACAGAGCTGCACTGACCAGGAGATTTACATAGGAATTCAATCTCAATTGAGAAGAATGAAACAAATCTGTATTTTAGCAAAAACAAGAAACCCCACAAGAAGAAGAAAAGCTTCCAAAGAGCATTCCAGTCCTCATGAGACCCAGCAGTCATTTCTGAAATTGAGTTATCTGATATTTCTCAGTGTTCTCTCAATTAATCTCTAGTTTATCTGAACTACTGTTGAAGGGTTTATCTTTCTCAATATTAAAAATCCCTGTCGGGCGTGATAGCTCACACCTGTAATTGTAGCACTCTGGGAGGCCAAGAAGGGAGGATCGCTTGAGGTCAGGAGTTTGAGGCCAGCTTGAGCAAGAGTGAGACCCCATCTCTACTAAACATAGAAAAATTAGCCAGGTGTAGTGGGGTGTGCCTGTAATCCCAGCTACTCAGGAGGCTGAGGCAGGAGAATTGCTTGAACCCAAGAGTTTGAGGTTGCTGTGAGCTAGGCTGACGCCATGGCACTCTAGCCCAGGTGACAGAGCAAGGCTCCATCTTATAAAAAAACAATCCCTGACTAAGATATATCGGACATTCACATTTTTTGAGAAAGCTTCATATTTTCACTTTTTATCCATAGCTTTCTCTTGTTTAAAGTATTTTTCCTGATTGTAACTCCTATTTCTAATTTCATGCCATTTTAGACTGTTGTATATAAACTGCTTCAAATTTCCCATGGCAGAAATGGGGGGAATTATATATCTTGAAAGAAGTGAAGGATTGGAAAAGAAAAAAAATGAAAGAAAATGAATAGATTAACAATGTAACTGAAAGATGGGAAAGGCATGAAAGGAATGGACAGAAATGGAATATGATGTAACAGAAATGAATGCAATGGAAATGAAAGGCAGAGAATGGAGTGAAATAACATGGCATGGGATAAAAGAAATGTAAATGGAAGAAATGGAATGAAAAGGAAAACAGTAGTGGAAAGGAATAAAAAGGAAAGGAAAAAGAGAGTAATAATATGAAGTACAAGATTAGAATGGAATGATATGGAAAGGAATGGAATGGAAATGAGAGAAAAGAAATGGAGAAAAAATGATAGAAAACTAATATAAAAAAGGCAGCTATGGAAATTAAAGAATGGAACGAAATGGGAAAGAATAAAAAGGGGATGACATAGAATGATGTAGAATCCAAAATATGGAAAATGATGGAATGAAACGGAGCACAACATCATGAAGTGTAAGGGGAGGCAAAGGAGAGGGGAGTGAAAGGGACTGGAATGAAATTGAAAGAATTTAAATGAAATGGAAAGGAGCAGAATGGAAGGACTTGAAAATAAGAAATCAAATGGGAAGTTTAGAATTGAAAGTAACAAAGACAGGGGAATGGAGAGCCATGAAGAGCATTAAAGGGGAGGGTGGGAATGAAAAGAAGGCAGTGGAATGGAATGGAATACAGTGGGATGGATTTGAGAGGAATGAAAAGGGAAAAGAATAGAAGAGAACAGAATGAAAAAGAATGGAAAATAATGAAATATAATTTCATGGGAGGGGAAGTGATGGGGAAGAGGAAATGAAGGGGGAAAAGGAGGGAATGGAAAGAAAAAGAAATGAAGGGGAAAAAAATAATGAGAAGCAATGGAATGCAGCGGAAGGAAATGAAAGCCAATCAAACAGAAACAAAGGTAAACAGCGACGTTGAACAGAAAGGCATGGAGTGGTAGGGAACAGAATGGATGGTTTGGATTAAATATGTGGATGGAAAGAACAGGACTGAAATGGGGTGGGAAGGAAGGAAAAGAACGGCAATGAAATAAAGTGATGGGATGGAAATTGGGTGTGGACTGGAATAAAAGAGAAGGTCATGGAATGCAGAAGTAATGAATGGAAAGAAATTGAAAGAAAAAGAAAAATGAATAACATGTAATAGAAAGAGTGGGAAAGGATGGAAAGGAATGGAGTAAGGAAGATGGGAAGGAGTGCAATGGGATCGAGCAGAGTGCAGTGGGAGGGAATGAAAGGAGTGGAGTGGATGGGAAGGCAGGGAATGGGGAGGAATGGAGTGGAAAGAAATAAAGCTCAATGGAACGGAAAACAAATGGTTGGCGTAAAATGTATGGAAAGACAGAAATGGAGTAAAGTTAAATGGATGGAAAGGAAATGGGTGGAGTGAAAGTAAGTTGAATGGAAACACGGAATGGAATGCACTGGAAAGAAATAGGGTAAAATGAACTAGAAAACGATGAGATGGGAAAGGATGGAGTGGAATTGGAAAGATTTGCAAAGGGAAATTCTCTTGACAGTTCATCCTACAGACTCTTCTGCAGGGAGGAAAAGGTGGATTGGTGGCAGCTTTGCACCTGTCCAAAGACTCAGTGCAGCATAAAAATACCTCGTAGTTTGACTCTGTGTTTCCTTTTGTTAGAGTAGGGACCAATGGATGCATCGCAGGTTTGGGTGGTAGCTTCCTGGGGATAAAGGAAAAGCCTCCAGGGGTTGCTGAAGGTGGCTCCACCTGCAAGTGAGCAGAGAAATCAGGGTAGGGTCCACAGACAGACACTGCCCAGAATGTGCCAACTTCACACTCTTCAGGGACCCAGAGAGAGGAAGGGATTCGTTTAGGTTCTTGCAGAGAATCAGAAGCAGCTGTAGGGTTAGGACCCAGGCTCTGCCCCTGGCCTGAAACACTTTCCTTTTCCTGCTGGCTCTGCAATCCCTACTCCCAACCTCCTTTACACCCCAGCATGGGCTGGGCCAGCACCGCCTCATTGGTAGTCCAATTCCAAGCCCTGGAAGTGGAAGGCACAAAACAGGAGTCCAAGTCCTGGAATCTGACCCAGCTCCCTGCGAAGCCTTCGACCACCTTCTCCCCATCCCTGGCCCTGTGGTGCACAGTGGAAGTTTACACAACACGGCCTCTCAGGCTTGTCAAATATAAAGCTCTCAGATGGTATTTCCACTGTAGCTTCCCTAACAAAATTCAGCAGGGCCAACATACCTTGTAGAATTGCTCCGGGAGGTCTGGTGGCCGCATCTAGAGAAAAATAAAGTGAGGAGGTCATAGGGCTTGGGATGGGAGCCACCCCCAGAAATTCTCAGAAGTAGCTTTGACCTCAGAGGCTGTATAATCCCTTCTGACTCCCAGAGGGCTCAAAGGTGAGCACTGTCCAGCAAATGAGCAAGAAGATGTAGAGAAGGGATGGAAATGTCAAGGGTGGAGGTCTTGGGATCCTCAGAGGAGTCAAGGGAGGAGATGCAGAGAGCCCCAAGCTGGCACTGAGTGTCCTTAAGAGATCATGTCAGTCCCCCACCCTACGAGGCGGGACTAGAACATCCATAGTGGGCTGGGAAGGTCCAGGCAATCAGGGGAACAGAGAGGGTCCCTCTGCGGCATCACCCACCTTTTTGACTCCAGTGTGTCTCTGGGGCTCGGGTAAATTGTCATACTCTGGCTTCAGCCTGTCTAGAGAAAATGAGTCCCAGCAAAGAGCTGGAGTTAGGAAGAGATATAGGGAAAGGGGCTGTTTTTCCAGGACCCTTGTTCCCAGGATGGAAGTGGCAGAAACTTTCCTTCCTTCCCAGGACTCCCCATCACACCTCCAGTGAGCCTGACCCGGGAATGTCCTAGAACTCAAGTTCCGGGTTCAGTAGGCTGTTTGGTGACACAGATTGGGAGAGAAGTGTAAGTGCTAGCCCCAGTTTTGCCACTGGATCCTCTGTAGCCTGATTTTAGCCAAGTGTCCCTCCTGGCCTTGGTTTTCCTCTCTGTAAATGGAGCTGCATTGGACAGTGTCTAGAGGGCTTAGAATGTTATGACACCCATTCCTCCAGAATCCTAGACCCAGAGATGACAAATACTTTTCATTTTGCCTTTGATCAACTCCCATCTCCAAATAGAGGGTGCTTGAGGCACTGCACTGAGTGGTATCATGGGACTAGGTTCAGATTCAGCGGGAAGGAGTGTTGTGATTGATTCGCTCTGTCTACAACTATCAATTAACATGGTTTTCTGAGATCGAGGAAGGAGCAAATGCCAGCATGTCGTCCTGCTTTTGGCATGGCTGTTGACACAGGCAGAAACCCTCGGAGTTCTTCACTCCAATCTCATCCATATTCCAGATGGAGACACTGAGGCTCCAAGAGGACAGGGCTTGCCCACAACCATACAGGGACCTGGTGGCAAAGCTGGGAGGGGAAGCTAGGCTCCCAGAGCCAGCCTCTTCTCGGCCCTCGCTGCTGCCCCAGGCATCAGCTGCAGAGTCACTTACTGGATCTGGGCTCTGTAGGCTGCTCCTCTTCAGAGGTGGTTTGTGCGGCCTTGTGAATGGGGTCCTCCGTTTTTCTTTTTGAGGACCTGAAATCCCAAAGCCTTCATTTTTCTGAGACTCTAGCCTTTGCCCATGTCCACAGGCTCTGCTCACATCCCATGTCCATTCTTTGAGGAGGCCCCCAAACCCTCCAGATTTTTCAGGTGCCACGGACACCGCTCAGCACCATGGCCAGCAACCTTTCGATAGGCGCGCCCCCTGCTGGCCAAACGCCCACCCCATTCCCCCTCTTACCGTTTGGTATTTCCAACGTGGAGAAAATAGCCCAGACCTGTGGCCAGGGCAGTGACAGCCAGGAACCCGATGACAATGCCAGCGATGGCTCTTGGGGACAGGGAGGAGGACTGTGGATCTGAGCAGGAAGAGAGAACCAAGACCCAGGCCTGACACACCCTTATCCGATTTGCAAGCTTGTGACTTTATCTCCACTGACATTTTATGAGCACTTGTTTTTCCAGTCACTGGGAGGCAGCAGTTGGTGGTATTAATAATGTTGTTTCTGGAATCAACTAGCCAGTTTCTGGGTTCAAATTTCAGCTGTGTGCCCCTGGGCATGGTACTCATTTCTTTAATGTCAAACAAGGAGAGTAATTCCAAACTCTATAGACTTTTGAAGGTATGAAATGAGATCATATATTAAAGTATCAGCACAGTGCCTGACACATAGTAGGTGCTTGATAAGAGGTGATGGTGATGCTGATGATGATAGAATCTGCTATCTAGTGAGCTCTAAGCACCGAGAGCCCTTCATACGTGATCTCATTCAAATCCTACAACATCCCCACGAGGTGTTTGTTGATATCATATATAGAAAAGCTGGATTCAGACATGTGGCACAGGCTCAGTCAAGAATAACTTTATTTGTTTGGCCAGGCGCGGTGGCTCACGCCTGTAATCCTAACACTCTGGGAGGCCGAGGCGGGCGGATCGCTCAAGGTCAGGAGTTCGAAACCAGCCTGAGCAAGAGGGAGACCCTGTTTCTACTAAAAATAGAAAGAAATTAATTGGCCAACTAAAAACATATAGAAAAAATTAGCCGGGCATGGTGGCGCTTGCCTGTAGTCCCAGCTACTCGGGAGGCTGAGGCAGGAGGATCGCTTGAGCCCAGGACTTTGAGGTTGCTGTGAGCGAGGCTGATGCCACAGCACTCTAGCCCGGGCAACAGAGTGAGACTCTGTCTCAAAAAAAACCCACAAGAAACAATAACTTTATTTGTTTAACAAACACTTACACTATGCCAAGCACTGCCCTAAGAACTTTATAAATGTTAATTAATCTTCAACAACCCTACAAAACAGACAGAAACAGGCAGAATTATTATGTTTGTTCACAGATCATAAATCAAAGACCTAGAGAGTTGAAGTAACTTGCCCAAGGTCACATGGCTTATAAGCACTGGAGCCAGGATATGAACCCTGGTGAATGGGGAGACTGTTGTCCTCTCAAGAGCTAAAGACAGAAATACAGGGACTCCCTACCATGAATGCCCGGTTGTTAATATTAATAACATGATTCCTGATTTGCCCTACCAGCTCACTTCTTCTGTCCCTGGCTATGTCCCTGACTCATTGTCCTTCTAAACAACTCTGAAAGGCAGGCAACATAAACCCCATTTGCAGGTAAGAAAACTGAGGCTTAGAACAGCCAGGAGAGTTTTCCAGGGCACACAGCCGGAAGTAGAGGTTCTAGGGCCTGAGTGTTAGGGGTTGGGATTCAATAGCTCTGGACGGGGAACCTGTCCATGGAGTGCACCAGCCCATGGCCGGGGGAGACAAGGTGGCCAGGGCTGGCATTGGGAAAATCCACTTGGATCCCAGGAGAAGGCACAGCTGAGAGACTCACCTACCACTTTGACCAGGACAGAGGCGGAGCGGGCCAGGCCGGTCACAGCGTTGGAGGCTGTGCAGTTGTAGAACCCCTGGTGTTCCCGGGTCAAAGCCCCGATGATCAGCAGCTCCCCTTTGTGCACCTCAGTGGAGTGTTCCAGGGTCCAGTGATACTCGGCGCCTGGCTTGGACTCGGCCTGACACTGCAGGGTCAGGTTGGAGTTGAGCCCCGCCTCGATAGTGCCAACCACGACAGATGCCGTTGCCTTGGTGATGTTCACTGGGTCAGGGCCATCTGTGTGCAGAGCCAAACATGGTGCACCCTGTCCCCCACTGGGGACTTATCCCATTCTGCCCCTTTACTTCCACCTTGGAAGTTTTACCTTTTTTTTCCCCCAGTTCTAATTAAGGAAATTCCATACTGTAGCCTAGAAAACAAAGGCTCTTCCAACTGCTCTTGAAAGGAATCTCAGCAAGATAAGGAGAAAATGGTCCCTTTTCCTCCTTAGCTGCCTGACAAGCAGGTTGGGGTCCACAGCATTGGGAGGGTGGGGAGGGGCGATCACAACAAAAACCAAAAACCTCTGCCTTTGCAAAAGTGACTTCTAACAAAGAAATCTTGTAAGAGACCCAGGCTTCAGAAATTATTGCTATGTCTTTGTGTGTGGTATAAACACTTACAAATTCTCCTTGTAACACCAGAAGGGGGTCTTTGGCACTTTTCTCTCCTACCACATACATGAAGGAAATGAATGAAAGCAGATATTGGATTTCTCATCCAAACTAAGAGAGTTTGAGAGTCAATGCCTTATTTAAATTAGTGTGGACTATTGGAAAGATGGATGCAAAGAGTTTTAGTTGAGACATTATAGGAGAGGAAGAAAATCCTGCCCATGCCCTCTCCTAAACATCTCTTGAATCTGTTCATTTCTCCCCATAACAAGCCCATGGCCAGCAGGATGCCTCACCTGCATTCCAGCCCCTCTTGGCCTCCTCATCCCAGTCTCATCCTCCACACAGTAGCTACAGAGGTCTTCCGAAGTACAGACTTGACACTATCCTTCCTCTGTTCAGAACCCTCTATGACTCCCCAGTGCCCTTTGGACAAAGCCCATGACTAATGAGGTCATTCACAATCTGATTCTTACAGACCCCTCCAGCCCCACCACTCACCTTTCCACACCTCCTACTCTCATCCAGAAATAAGAACCTACTTGGAGATTCCATCTTTGTCATGTTCTCCCTTGCCTCAGAGCCACCACACACTCTTTTCCCTCTGCCTGGAATGGTCTTCCCCAACTTTGCTCTGTCTGGCCGACTCCTACTCACCTTTCAGATCTCAGAGTAACATCACCTCTCACAAGGAGCCTTCCCACATCCCCCAGACTAGGGCTCCCTTTGGGCTCCCCAATCCTCCCTTCTTCCCCATGGCAGCATTTATCACACTGGGTTTCATTTGCCTGCGTAGTGATCTCCCCATTCCCAGGAGGCTGTGAGCACTGAAAGTCATGGCTGTTGTCAAGTGCCCAACATGCTGCTCAGCACAGACAGCACAAAATAAATAGTTTGGGTTTAATGACTGAATTAGAAGGGAAGAAGAGAGGCTGGGCACGATGGCTCATGCCTATAATCCTAGTACTCTGGGAGGCCGAGGCAGGAGGATCACTTGAGGTCAGGAGTTCGAGATCAGCCTCAGCAAGAGTGAGACCCCATCTCTATGAATGAAAGAAAGACAGAAAGAAGAAAGAAAGAAAAGAAAGAAAGAAAGAAGAAAAGGAAAGGAAAGAAAAGAAAAGAAAGAAGGAAGGAAGGAAGGAAGGAAGGAAGGAAGGAAGGAAGGAAGGAAGGAAGGAAAGAAAGAAAGAAAGAAAGATAGATAGATAGATATTAGCTGGACAACTAAAAATAAAAAAAATTAGCCGGGCATGGTGGCGGATGTCTGTAGTCCCAGCTACTCAGGAGGCTAAGGCAGGAGGATAGGTCGCTTGAAGCCAGGAGTTTGAGGTTGCTGTGAGCTAGGCTGATGCCACAGCACTCTAGCCCGGGCAACAGAGTAAGACTCTGTCTCAAAAAACAAACAACAACAACAAAAAACAAACAGAAGGAAGATCTTAAAAAGAAGGAGGGAGGAAGGGAGGAGGAGGAGGTCCAGGCCTCTCTATCCGTGGGCAAAGCAGGACTGGAAGACATTCTAAAGTAGACTAGCTAATGCTCCTTGATCAGCCCTACCCAGGCAGGATTTTGGATCAGACGTCTGAGGTCTGGGAGCTCAGTTTTAGATACATTAAGCTGGATGTTTCCAGTAGAATCCAAGTAGACATGTCAAGCAGTTGTACACAAGGAGTTCAAGGGCAGACAAGTCTGCATTTGGAGGTATCTAAAGCTGTGAGACTTGAATGAGACACTAAGGAAGTGAGTGTTGGTGAGGGGCTGGGGACAAGAGAAAAGGACTCACAGTTCACATCCAAGAAGGCAGGCTGGCTGCTATGCATCTGAAGGGCACGCTGAACTTTACACTGGTAATTCCCAGAGTCCTCTCGCAGGACGGTGAGGATGGTGAGGTTCTTGCCGTCCGTGGATAGCCGCAGGCGCTCGTGGAACACGAGGGGGAGGCTGTTGAAGATCCAGTGGATGGTAACGTTGGTGCTCCTGGTGTCACAGTAGAAGGTCACTGTTTCCCTCTTCTCTATGGCAGTGGCTGGGCTGATCGAAACGGTGGGCTTGGCCAGTGGTTCTGCAGAGGAAAAAGCAAGAGAGGGAGACAGAGGTAGAGACACAGACAGAAGAAGAAAAAACAAGACATTGTCACAGAGGGGCTCAGAGCAGCAGGAACGGATTGGAATGGCCAGAAGACACGATGGAGCTGGATGCCGGGGCTCCAATGCTGGATCTACTAGCTCATTCTAGGTGTGATCGTGGGCAACTTACTTCCGCTCTCCAAGCACCGTTGGATGAGTTTGTACAAGGAAAACAGAGGGTCTGGGCCTGACGCGGAGCCAGCCAGCATCAGCTGCAATCACGAGAGCCAAGCTCCTAACAAGGATGCCAGCAACGGGCCCCGCCCCCTTCTCAGTCACCCCCCCCACCCCTTCGCCCCGCCCCCAACACAACTGCCTGCTCCAGCTGCTGTCAGCCCCTGGCCGAGCAACCACATCCTGTCCTCTTGGGACTTTAGACGTGATCTCTGTGGAGGCAGAGATCAGAATGACAGTCTCATTTTCTGTGCTCACACCACTGGATCTGCCATGACTCCGGGTGTCCAGGCTGTCCCAGACGTAGACAGAGCAACATCCTTCTCAGGCTTCTCACCTTGGGTGGTGTCGAGTGGGTTGGCCGTGAGCGTGGGCTGGGTTGCAGCTGGAGGAATCCACGCAGTCAAAAGAGAGGCTAGAAGGGGAGAGGGGAGGCGTTCAGGGAGGGAGAGGTGTGTTGGGGGCGCCCAATTACGATCTTCAGAGCGGAGGGAGGTCTGAGGTCACAGACATGACATTCTATCCCTAGAAGCTTGAGTCCTACCCACTACTTACCAGCCAGGTAACTTGTGACATGTTTTTTTTTTTCTCCTTTCTGAGCCTTGATTTCTCAGCTGTAAAATGGGCATTATATCACCTGCGTACTTGGGTTGTTGTCGTGGGGGTGGTCATGAATATTAGCAAACTTTAACTGGGCCCCCGATCTTCACTGTGTTCTCCCCAACAATGTGCACTCAGCTGGGGATGCATGATGGTCCTCCCTGTTCCACACAGAGGGAAACAGGTGCGCAGAGAGGGGAAGTCGCTTGCCAAGGTCACACGGTCAGTGGCAAACTTGAACCTGGCCCTACAGGCTGTGCTATGAGCACAGGGACCGCGCAGACTCAACCCCTGATGAAAGGGAACTTCTGCTGCTATTGCCGGTGGAAGAAATTAACCTTAGAATTGGCCTTGGGCAAGGTCTCCCTGGCATGGGAAAGGGGAACAAGGTAGCCGGAGTTTCCAGTTTTCCATCCGGTCATTCTGCACACAGTTACAGAGGCTGCGAGAAAGACCGTGGGCCCAGGGGGTCAGGGGCCCAACCCCAGCAGCCACACTCATTTGTAGCTGACCCCGATCCC
Source organism: Cheirogaleus medius (assembly GCA_008086735.1). Taxonomy (NCBI): domain Eukaryota; kingdom Metazoa; phylum Chordata; class Mammalia; order Primates; family Cheirogaleidae; genus Cheirogaleus; species Cheirogaleus medius. Next base: position 6,445,022 of record VBSM01003212.1, read on the forward strand.
TCCTCATCTCTCCCGTGAGCCCAATTAAGTGAGGCTGGCCACCATGCCCCTCTGCACCCCTCAAAAGACCCCAATCTGGCCCAAGCCCTGCCCCATTCCCCGCCTAGTCAGTGGTTAAGGGCACAGGTTCTTAGGAACAAACATGGGCTCTACACTTACTGGCCCTATTATTGTGGGCAAGGGGCTTTCTCTGTGTGAGCCTCAGTTTCTTCGACTGCAGGATGGGGCAGAATTTAGCTTATCTGGTCGTTGCGAGGGCTGAATGACATATCGGATGTGACATGCTTAAAACAGTTCATAGTAAGCATCCAGTCACCCTGATGATGACGGTGATGATGACGATGATGGTGGTGGTGGCTCAGAGCCTGCCTGCCTAGGTTGGAAGCCCATCGTTGCGATTTATTTGGGCAAGTGATGTTCTCTGAGTCTCAGTTTGGGGGTAACGAGAGTTCCAGCCTAACTGTCATAAGGATAAATGAAATCATGTGAGTGACAGCTTCGACAGGGGGCCGTGTCACACCTGCCTAAGATGGGAAGCCTTCCCCGGCCCTTTCCCTCCCACTTCCTTCCTGAGGGTCCTGTCTCTGTCCCACCAGGAGGAGGCAAACCTTGCAGAGAAACCTGCAGGCGCAGCTCAAAACTCTCCCAGAAGGACCTCAGAGTTCCGCAGCCTTCCAGGGGCAGCCAGGAAGCTCCAGCCCAGAGAAGGAGGAGCTGGTCTCAGGGTGGCACAGCAAAGCTGGGCTGAGCCCTCACCTCTGCATGTGACCCTTTGCAAAATCATTTTTTCACCTCTGAAATGCACTTAAAAATTTTTTTTCCCTAAGTTTTGTATCAGGATGTAACAAAATGATTTTTTATCAAAATATTCTAGTTTCTGGCTGGGCACGGTGGCTCGGGCCTATAATCCTAGCACTCTGGGAGGCCAAGGTGGGAGGATCACTCAAGGTCAG
>VBSM01003212.1:6446074-6465621 GCA_008086735.1 Cheirogaleus medius
AAGCTGTAGGTTTTTGGGAGCACACAGACCAAGATCGGGTGAGGGAACGACCATTAATCCATGTACTCATTCGTTCACTCATTTGTTCACTTAACGAATACTCCCTGAACTCTCCCCTGTGCTGATCGCTGTGCCTGGTGGTATTGGGGACACAGCAGTGACGGAGACAGCCCTGACCCTGTCCTCACAGAGGATCACAGTCCAGTGGGGAACACAGACCTGTCCCCAGACAGTGACAACCCAGAGTGGGCAGGGCTGGGCTGGGATAATGCAGAGGGGGCATCTGGCACTGCCCAAGGATCGAGGAGGGCTTCCTGGAGGAGGGGACATCAAGCTGAGACCTGGAGGCTGTAGTGGGGAGCCAGGGGGAATAGCATGTGAAGAGTTGCTGAGTTTGAGGCACCGAAGGAAGTTCGGTGGCTCAGAACAGAGAGGGAGTGAGAGACAAGGGGTGGTTCAAGATGAGCTTTGACGACTCTGGAACTATCGCTTAGGGCATGAGGGGCTGCTTGGCATTGCAGGAAAGAGATCTTGACCCGGCCAGCGGCCTCGTCTTGCTGTCTCTGCTTTGGGTCTCATTCCTGCTACAGATAGCCACCAAGCATCTGCCCCAGAAAAGCATGAGGCCGAGCCAGCTGAGTCTGGAGCCAGACTGCACGAGTTCGAATCCTGACTCCCCCACTTGCCAACTATGTGGCCTCAGGCAGGTGGACTCCGTTCTCTAGCAGTCACTTTGCTCAGCTCTGAAATGGAGATGACGATGCTTTGCCTCTGTGGTTACAGGCGTGTGGTCGTCCCACCACCTGGACTGGCGTCCCAGTTCCCCGCACCCTGGCTGTGGTCTGTTAGGAAAGTTATGTCGCCCCCCACGGGCATCAGGGTCCTCATCTGGGGACTTGGATAAACAACAGTCTCACTCGGTCATGGTTTATGCCCCCCACCAACTGAGAGGTTGCAACCCCAACCCCCAATGTGATGGTTTTAGGAGGTGGAGCCTTTGCGAGGTAATTAGGTTCCTCCCACTGGGATTGGTGCCCTTATAAAAGGGACCCCAGAGAGCTCTCTCGCTGTCTTTCTACCATGGGGGGATACAACGAGAGGATGGTTGTCTGCAACCCGGTCCTGGTCGATGGCCAGGACCCAGCGATGTCAGCACCCCGATCTCAGATCTTCCGTCTCCAGAACGGTGAGCAACAAATTTCTGTTGTTTCTAAACCACCCAGTCTGCAGTATTCCGGTATAGCAGCCCGCACTGACCTAGAGCCATTCAACATGTGCTTCCCGAGCACCTGGTGTGCCTGTTCTAGAGGCTGGGGACAGAGCAGGGAACAAGACAGAGAGAAGATCCTGTCCTAGTGGAGAGAGGGACAATAAGAAACAGGCACATTGTATGGGGGGGTCAGATGGTGATGCCTGCTATAGAAAAGTGAAAAGGAGAGTAAGGGATATCATAATTCCATCCCATAGTTAAAAACACGGAAGCTCAGAGAGCTGAGATGACTCGGATAAAGTCACAGGGTGTCTCAGGCCAGGGATTCCGGTCTGCCTCGCTCTCCACCTCCATGCGAGCCGATTCCCAAGGTCCTCCCATGGCCCCACCTCCTGTGTGCATGCCGATCAATGAACCTTACGGCCGCGTCACCCCGCCACGCCCCCACACTCTATGGTTCCCTGTGCTGAGGGCGCCTGACCCAGACCAAAACTCAAGGCCTCCGCCCCCCACCCCCTTCTTCCCAGAATGTCTGAATCTTCTGCGCCAGCCCCCCAGCCTTCTCCTCGGGGGGCTTCTCTCCCCACCGCCTCTGCCCCAAGCCCCTGCCCCATCCCGCCCCTCTTCCCTGCCCAAGAGGGCAGAGCTGCCACCGGAGTGAACTTCCCAAATCTGTCACTCATGCAGGAGCGGGGTTTTCTCTCCAGAAATCCCCACCCACCCATCCTCCAGGGAAGCTTCTATCTTTTTCTGCCCCAACAAGAGAGAGGGGCTTTCTGGGCCTCTCCCTGTAGCACAATGTCCACTATTATTTCCAACAGGTAAAAATAAACCCAGGTCCCTCCCGCTCTCCACCCTCACCTAGAGAGTCTCGGCCACACAGGATGGCTCAAAGTCTCGTCTTCCCATGCAGGACCGCGACTGACCTCGGAACTCAGACTGCCTCCTGTGGCTGTCCCCCGGCTCAGTCCATTCACTCAGCAGAGATTTTATATGGCCCTACTATGTGCTGGGCACTGTTTTAGGTGCTTGGGGCATGCCAGCAAATGGAACAAAGAGAGATCTCCGCCCTTATAGACAGTATATTTTATGCAGTGGGGGAAGAGGAGGAGGGAGACCAACGATAAACATGATGCATGAGAAATAACGCAGCTGTGATGTTAGAAGGGGGTGAGTACCAGGGGGTTGGGGCAAGCAGGGTCAGGGGGCCAGGGTGGGCATGCAGGATGCAGTACGAGATCCAGGTGGTCTGGGCAGGCCCCACAGAGCTTTGAGCAACACCTTGAAGGAGGTGAGGGGGTGAAACGTACAGATATCTGGAGGTTTCCAAGCATGAATCCACTTCTGAATAAATGGAGGCAGAGTTCCAAGGAGCCATCCCCTGCTTCCTGCATTGAAATAACTATGTGCATTTCCTACCGCTGCCATAACAAATTACCAGAGACCTGGCAGCTTAAAACAACACCAACAGGCCAGGCCTGGTGGCTCACACCTGTAATCCTAGCACTCTGGGAGGCCGAGGAAGGAGGATTGCTTAAGCTCAGGAGTTTGAGACCAGCCTGAGCAAGAGCAAGACCCCATCTCTACTATAAATAGAAAGAAATTAGCCAGACAACTAAAAATAGAAAAAAATTAGCCCGGCAAGGTGGCATGTGCCTGTAGTCCCAGCTACTCGGGAGGCTGAGGCAGGAGGATCGCTTGAGCCCAGGAGTTTGAGGTTGCTGTGAGCTAGGCTGACGCTATGGTACTCTGGCCCAGGCAAGAGAGTGAGACTCTGTCTCAAAAAAAAAACAAAAAAAAACCCACAAATGTATCATCTTGCAGTTCTGTAGGTCAGGAGTCCAAGCTGGTTCATCTGGATTCCCTACTCTGAGCCTCACAGGCGGAAATCAAGGTGTCCCCAGCTGGGCTCGTAATGGGGGGCTTTGGGAAAAATCCACTTCCAAGCCCTCATTTGCATTGTTGGCAGAATCTAATTCCTTGGAGCTGGGAGGCTGAGGGCCCTGTGTCCTTGCTGGCTGTCAGCTGAAGGCCACCCTTAGCTCCTGAGCCCTCTCTCCTGCCCTTGCACTTGAGCCCCTGCTTCTCAGAGCCAGCGACAGGGCACCAAACCCTTCTCACGACTGGGATTTCCCTTCTGCTTCCAGCTGCTCTGAAGGGCTTGGGTGGCTAGGCTGGGCTCACCTGGACAATGCAGGATCATCTTCCTATCTTGACATCTGTACATCAGCAAAGTCACTTTTGCTTTCCTAATGCCACATGTTCACAGATTCCAGGGACAGGAGCATGGGCATTGGGGGGGGGGGCGTCAGTTTGCCCATCACAACAACATGACCCGAGCGCAGAGAAATCTAGAGTCCAGACCTTGAGACCACGAAGCAGCAAGTTCAGGAGGATACTGGATGAAAGGATGGGTGTTGGGATTTCCCTGAGCCACAGAATAAACCCAGGGCATCTTATAAAATAACAAGGATGATTTTTGCTCCGTGATCCAGTGTATCTTGTTTGCAGCCGGTTACCTCCCACCTGGTACCCTGTGCCGTCACCACTGGAAATGTTTGTTGGAATGCCTGGTGATCAAAACCCTGTTTTTTCGGAAGCCTAGAGTTTATGGGGAATGTGTCATTTGTCTTAGAGGGTGGTACAACTTGTAAAACTTACTTCGAGAAGGCTACTCAAAATTACTACTCTGTTTAAAAAGAGATCCCAGTCTAGCTCCCTTTTATTCTATATGGGGAAACTGAGGCCCACTGTCCCAGAGGGGACAGTGAAGTTTTTTTTCTCCAGGGTTATAGAGCTGAGTTTTGCACCATTGACTTTTTGTGTCCACTGTGTAGGAAAAGCACAATGAGAAGGAATGTTGTAGAATCTATGACTAAGAACCCCTACAAACACACACATACTCACACACACACACACACACACACCATCCTGTATGCCTGCAGCCTCTATACCTTACCCATTGCCATAACTCCTTAAATTCCTAGAGCAATACAGAAAGCAGACAAAAGATCAACTCACAGACGGTATTTCATTGAACTCATGAAGTCCGCTGGCATCATGGGAATAGAAACATCATTTCTCAGTCATGGTTCAAAGGAGTAAACTTCCCCAGAAGCTTCGCGAGCTGAGATATCCTCCCTCACCAAGCTGTATACCCTTCACTCAGCTTCCCCTAATCACACACATCGTCAAAACCATAAAATTGACATTGGTACAAGACTATTAACTAAAACAAACACAATTTGTATTTCACCAGTTTCGATATGCACTTGTATACATATGTGTATACCCCGCACTATCAAATGTTATCACATGTGGATAATCACGTTTCACCACCACAATCGACAGAACTGTTCGATCACAAGGAAGATCCCTCAACACACATTACTTTATTCCAGTCACCCGTATGTTTTTAAGATTCAACTGTAATGTTATATATACAAACAGTGCTTCTAATTGCTCTAAAATACTCCACTGTGTAAATCTACCATTTTGCCTATAAAAGCCCCACTAATGGATGTCCACAGTGGACACCTTTGTTTATGTTACCTCTGGACGGTGGGAATATTTCTTTGGGGTATACACCCATGAGGACAATTTCTGGGTCCTAGGTCACGCACATGATTACTTTGCCTAAGTCCTACCAGGTTGTCCTACACAATCACTGTCCCCATCTATATTCCCAACAGCAATGTCTGAGGTTCCTGTGACCCTAAATCCCCAGGAACACTTCCACCAGGTCCTGAGGAGTGGCAATGTCTCCTACATTCAGGGAGCACTCTTTGGTCTCCCGTGCCTCACAAGGTGAGGTCTGATACCTTCAGCCTGGCGTTCAAGGCTGCTACAGTCTAGCCTCTGCCAACTTGCCTACCATTGAAATCCATCAGAGTAGACAGAATACTTGAGAATCTGGTTCATCATTCCTTATCCTTATCCCGTCCAGGGATCCTCCCAACCTTCCTGCAGAGGTAGGAGCCCAATCCTTCTTTCAGAGAAAAGGAAAACCATGATGACCTGGTCTGTCATGAAGCCCAAGAAATAGCCCACAGTGGTGGTCAGAACCACACCAACCAACACCCCAAGCACAATGCCAGCAATGACCCCTCTAGGGACGGAGGCTCCCCATCCCCAGTGACATTCTAGTCAAGTGGGCAGGAGTCCACAAGTGGCCAAATAATTTTAAGGAAGTTTACGCAGAATGCAATAGTTGATCAAATCTGGCCAGTTATCCTTGAGCTCCCCAAGCCTTCTGGCCATCTCTAATAACCCTATGGAGGTCACTGGTTACAGATGACCACAGAGGCCTGGACTCCTTTGCAAATGCAGTGAGATCCTGGATTGAAACTGCAGACCCCCCCCCCTTGTAAAACACAGGCACTTATAGCTCATCATTCGATGTCGGGGACCCTTTCCAAAGAAACCCATGCCCAGACACATCATCATTAAACTGTGGGGGAAAAAAAAAAAAGAAAAAATCTTGAAAGCATCCAAAGAAAAACAACATGTTACTTATTCAACAACAATTCAAATGACAGCAGATTTCTCATCAGGAACCATGCAGGCCAAAAGAAATTGGCACATTTGGAAAGAGCTGGAAGAAAAGAACTGTCAATCCGGAATTATGAATCCAATGAAAGCATTCTTTAGGAATGAAGGTGGAAATTGTGGATAGTCCAAATTATCCTTGAATATCTCTTAAGTCCCCTATGCAGGTATGTGGGTTTGCATGTATAATGCTGTACAGCAATAGATGTGTGCACACCTGTAGTGTATATAGAAATGCTCAGTGTCCAATAGGGCATGTCTGCAAAATAAAATTTCACAGCTGGGCAGTAGATGGAGCAGCTGCCTAGAATTAGAGCTCTTTCTCCACCTAAGTGTTCACAGGTTAAAGGTGTGTATGTTGCAAGTCTATTGCAATTTCTTCACTATGGAGAAGCTGCAAGAACCCATGATCTCTCCCTCCTGAGAGTCTAATCTCTTTTATAATCCCTTCGCCTTGAGTATGGGCTGTCCTAATAACTCTCTTCTCATGAATAAAATACAGCAGAAAGTAGTGGCTGTCACTTCTGAGACTGGGTTTCAGAAAGACTGTTGCTTCCATGTTAGACCTCTCCCTCGCTCTCTTTTAAATCACATTGCGTGGGGGAAGCTGCCTGCTGACACCATCTGAGTGAGCTTGGAAGCAGGATGGATCACTGCCGCCATCCCAAGTTGATCCTTCAGACGACACCGCAGTCCCAGCCGATAGCTTGACTGCATCAGAGAATCAGGAGCTCAACCCTTGGTACATGGAGAAGCTAAGCCCATATTCTTGACTCAAAGAAATTATGAGATAACAAATGTTTGATTGTTTTAAGCCACCTCCAGTTTTGGAGTAATTAGTCATACATAACTAATATAGGCAGCCTCCCAAGACACAAAGGGGGTAGGAGAAGGGTGAATATGAGAGAGCAGACTTGCGGGATAAACACAGAGAATTACCAGCACAGGTTGTGACATGGGCCCCGAAACACAAGAATCCAACATCTCATCAATAACACCCACCTCCCCCACAATACTCCTACCAAAAAAAAAATGGCTAATATTTCAGTTTGCATTTTTTAAAATGATCTCCACTTCGTGGCTCTTCTTTGGAAAAGGAAATAGAAGGGTTGTCTTCTGTTATCAACTTGGTATGATGTGTTAAATTTTGGTTGAGGGCACACAAACAGAGGATGGGGCAGAAAAACTGAACTTTTTTTTTTTTTTTTTGAGACAGAGTCTCACTGTGTTGCCCGGGCTAGAGTGCTGTGGCGTCAGCCTAGCTCACAGCAACCTCAAACTCCTGGGCTCAAGCAATCCTCCTGCCTCAGCCTCCCGAGTAGCTGGGACTACAGGCATGCGCCACCATGCCCGGCTCATTTTTTCTGTATATTTTTAGTTGGCCAATTAATTTCTTTCTATTTTTAGTAGAGACGGGGTCTCGCTCTTGCTCAGGATGGTCTTGAACTCCTGACCTTGAGCGATCCACCTGCCTTGGCCTCCCAGAGAGCTAGGATTACCGGTGAGAAAAACTGAACTTTAAAAATCATTCTATTAAATCTAGAAAGCATATTGCTATGGTTAGAAGGTTTGTCCCCTTCAAAACTCATGTTGAAGAAATCGAATCCCCAATGTGGCAGTATTGAAAGGTGCGCCTTTTAAGAGCTGATTGGATTAATCCATTCATGGGTTAATGGATTATCACGAGAGTGGCATTAGTAGCTTTATAAGAAGAGGGAGAGGCTGGGTGCAGTGGCTCACACCTGTAACCCTAGCACTCTGGGAGGCCGAGGCGGGAGGATTGCTTGAGCTCAGGAGTTCGAGACCAGCCTGAGCAAGAGCGAGACCCCATTTCTACTAAAAATAGAAAGAAATTAGCCAAGCAACTAAAAATAGAAAAAATTAGCCAGGCATGGTGGCACATGCCTGTAGTCCCAGCTACCCAGGAGGCTGAGGCAGGAGGATTGCATGAGCCCAGGAGTTTGAGATTGCTGTGAGCTAGGCTGACGCCACGGCACTCTAGCCCGGGCAACAGAGTGAGACTCTGTCTCAAAAAAACAAATAAGAAGAGGGAGAGAGACCTGAGCTGGCATGTCCAGCCCCTCACCATGTGATGCCTTGTGCTACCTCCGGACTCTACAGAGTCCCCACCAGCAAGAAAGGCCCTCACCAGATGCAGCCCCTCAACCTTGGACTTCTCAGCTTCTATAACTGCAAGAAATACATTCCTTTTCTTTATAAATTATGCAGTTTCGGGTATTCTGTTATAAGCAACAGAAAACAGACCATGACACGCATGGTTCCAGTAACATCTGTGCTGACAGCAACACCTCCATGCATGACCACAAACTCGCCACCCCACCCCAGGAGGGACTGGTCCCCAGGCCCACCCTGCAGGATCTAGGTGACATTCAGAACCCGGCAAAGATGGGTTAATTTTCTCAGGTCTATCAGCAATTTTCGCCTTTTATGAGGTGAGTGTAGAGAGCTAAGGGGGACAGGGACAGGATACTGTGGGTGTGGTTTACAAAGTCACGGTAGACTTTGGCTTTGACTCTGTGTGAGACAGGAACCTCAAGAAGCCTTTGAGCAGGGAAAGGACAAGATATGATCTAGGTTTTAACAGAATGCCTGAGGCTACCTGTGGGAGAAAGATCCACAGCAGGGATCAAGGGCAGGAACAAGACCAGCCAGCAGGTGACTGCAACGGCCCAGACCAGAGGCGACAGTGCTCATGGCAGGGCATCCCTGGCTTCCCCAAACTGGAACAACCCCGAAGTCCATCAACAAGGAAATAGATAAACAATGTGTGACCAATCCATTGTGATAACGGACTATGGCTCAGCAATAAAAAGGAACAAACTCTTGATAGCACAGCTCACGGATGACTCAAAATATAATTATGTTGAGTAAAATGAAGCCATGCAAAAGCCAAGTGTACAGGCTGTGTGCTTTCGTTTATATAAAAGATTAGAAAATTCAGACCATCTATAGTAACAGAAGGGAGAGCAGTGGTGGCCTGGGACAGAGGTGGAAAACAGGAGGGTCAGCAGAAAGGGGCTCAAGGAATCTGTGGGGGGACAGACATGTTCAGTATCTGATTGCGGTGATGATCTCAAAAGTGCATACACGGGACTCATCAAATTCCACACTTTAAATATACGCGATTTATAAAAGCGCGACCCACAGAATGGGAAAAAACATTTGCAAATCACATATCTCATAAGGTATTGGTACCAGAATGTATAGACAACTACTAAAACTCAACAATAAACACACACACACAACCTGATTTTAAAAACGGGCAAAGGACATTTCTCCAAAGACTATATAAAAACAGTCAATAAACACAGAAGATACTCGACATGCAAATCAAAACCACAATGAGATACTGCCTCACACCTATTAGGATGGCTACTATCAAAAGAACAGAAAATCACAAACATTGATAAGGATGTGGAGAAATTGGAACCCTTGTGCGCTGTTGCTGGGAATGTAAAATTTCTCCTCCCAGAGAGAGCATTTCATCAAGACTAGGTTCAGCTGCAAGTATAATAACAGAAAAAACCCAAATCAAATGTCTTAAACAAGATGAAAGTTTAATTCTCTTTTACAGAAATGGAGTCTGAAAGTAGAATCCAGGGCTTCATAATCATGGGAACCGCAGTTTCTTTCATATTATCATTCTGTCATCTTTGGTATATAACTGTGGTCCAAACTGGCTGCCGGCACTCCAGCCATCATAGCCACATTCCAGTTAGTAGTGAAAAGGAAGAAGAGGTTTTAAAAAACTCTCTTTAAGGTCAGTTCCCAGAAGTCCCATACAACACTTCTACTTTTATCTGTTGGCCAAAAGGTAGTCACATGGCCACACTTAGCTCCAGGGCATTTTTGCTGGACTCCCACATGTCCATTTAAAAATCTAGGTTTATATTAATTACCAAGGAAGAATAGGGCATGGATATCAGAGGTATCTCTTCCAAAACTTTATTCCTTCTGCAGAGACAGTGGGCACCCTAAACCTTCAGCCCCTGAGGGTCTTTAATCTGTAAAGTTTCCTGACACACGTTTGGAGAACTGATTCCACCAAAAACAATCCACAGTGCGTCGTGGATTGTCGCTCACCTGGGACAGATGGTGTTCTGGGGAGCAGGCACGGCCAAGGAGCAATTAATCTCCTATTCAAGCCCAGCCTTGCCCCTTCTTATCAAAACTCTTGATAAAATCCTGGCCTCAGCTGGGGCAAAGTCCCTGTCCTGCCCAGCTAGAAGCCAACATTAATCAACAATCCATTCTTCCCATATGGCAGCCACAGGGAGTGTTAGCTGTGATCCCCAGGAGCTGTAGATGGGGTGGGTCCTGATGTCCTGCACCCCCCGCCAGATGGAGGCCTAGTTTTGCACCCACGTCTAGATAAGCCACGTTCCCGCCCTTGTCCTCACTCAAATACACACCTCCACCGCCAGGGGGCGCCATCACACAGAGCACAGTTAAGTGGCTGCCGCGGAGCTGGGCGAGGCCCGTAGCCCTGATACTGGTCCATAACCTCATGGGATGAGAATGGGGTGTAAGAACTAGATTGAGGGGGCATATCCCCCCTCCCCCACCCTGTATCAGCTTCCAGAGAAGGGCATGCCAAGGGGGAACAATAACAATAGCTTCCATTTATCATTCCCGGCAAGATAGCTTGATATTGTCACAGCCTGGATGACACGGTCTGAGCCAAGCAACAGGAAGAATTTGGTGGCAAATGCAGGATGGGGCTGAGGGTGCCCTGGTCCGGGTAGCACATCCTGAAGTATCAGAACTATTCTTTCGGCCACACTTGTTAGGGTTCCGATCAGCTCTCTACAAGAGGAGGAATTGGGGGCTGAGAGCAGAAAACTTTGGCTATTCTTTGGACAGTTGGAGAAAGGGGGAAGGGTGCTCCAGGCAAAGGGAACAGCATGGCCGAGGCATGGCTGTGGCCTTCTCGTTGGCTACAGTGCCCTACACTGGCTTCTGGTTTCCCAACCCACTAGGCAGGGACATGGCTGGGGGAAATGTCTTTCCAAAGGCACAGGCATGGCCCTGTCACTCATCCTTGCCTCTCCACACTCAGTAGTTGAAGTCATCCGGATTGTGTTTAGAGGATCTTAAGTTTATAGGATCATAGGCTTATAGGTTTAAAGCCTCAAGCTCAAAATGTACTCTAAAGAAAATCTAATCGTTTTTTTTAAAAAATAAAAATAAAAAAGCAAATCAGTGTTTGCCTGGGGTGGGGAATTAACTTCAAAGAGGCACAAAGTAATCTTGTTGGGTAATTGAAATGTTCTATATCTTGATTGTAGTGGTGGTTCCAAGGTCCAAATATGTCAAAATATGCATTTAACTTGGTAATATTTTAATGGATGTAAATTATACCTCAATAAAGTTGATTTCTGGGGGAGGGGGGGAGGGGCAATGTATGTAACCCAAACAATATTTGTACCCCCATTACAAGATGGAATAAAAAAAAAAAATTAAAATAAAAATAAATAAATAAATAAATAAACTTTACATGATTAAGTAAAAAAAAAAAAAATAAAGTTGATTTCTAAAAGTATACAGATACTTAACCTCTCTGTGCCTCAGTTTTCTCCTTTGCAATAGGAGAAGAGCAGCACCTGCCGCGTGGTGTTGTTGAAGGAATAAAGAAGATAAACAGTGTGAAGTTATATAAATGAATATATGTAAAGTTAATCTATGCAAAGAGCAGGGCGGGGGTTAGGGTCCGAGTTCTCCATAAATGTTAGCAATTGTCATGACTATTTCCTCCAAGTGGGGCTCGTGTTCTTTTGGTGACACACCAAAAAATTCCACACGGTACGTAGAAACACGTTTTATTTTCATCATCTTTTTACTTTTATCTGCATTTAAATGTAATTAGCATATTGGCATACATTATAATTTCCTGGATGTTATTGTTTAAAAACTGACTTGAGCTTATTTTAGTTGAGGATATTTAAAGAAACGAGGATATTTTCTTTATCAATGAGGAATAGGATTTAAAAAAAAATAAATGAGGATATTTAAAGAAAAAAAATTTTTTTGTTTTGAGACAGAGTCTTGCTCTGTTGTCTGTTGCCTGGGCTACAGTGCCGTGGCATCAGCCTAGCTCACAGCAACCTCAAACTCCTGGGCTCAAGCGATCCTCCTGCCTCAGCCTCCTGAGTAACTGGGACTATAGGCACATGCCACCATACCTGGCTAATTTTTTCTATTTTTAATAGAAACGGGGTCTCACTGTTACTCAGGCTGGTCTTGAACTCCTGAGCCCAAGTGATCCTTCTGCCTCGGCCTCCCAGAGTGCTAGGATTACAGGGGGGAGCCACCGCGCCCAGCCTAAAGAAAAATATTGAGTAAAGAAAAGTGTGTGTGTCGTGTGCATATGGAAGGAATTACGAACGTGGTGTGAGAAACATTGAGGTTTGGGAAATGTTCACAATAAACAAAGTAGGACATTCATTAAAGTTGTGAAAAAGATTATATTCAGTAACTACTCGCGGTGGTGAAACAGCTGAGCTTTGTTCCGATTTGTGCAGAAGTGTCTGTCTGTCTGTCCGAAAGGGAGAATGAGAGAGGAGGAGAGGACATGGACCCAAGTAAAAATCATAAAAGTTCAGTTGGTGTCAATGGTATTCAGCCAGCTGTGTCTTTGAGCTGACAATTGTCATAGTTAGAATTCCAGCCTCCCACAGAGACTGGCACAACAGGTTCAATCCTTCCGGTCCTTGAGAAACATTCCTGAGTTGTAGGAGATGTGTGTGTGTGTGTGTGTGTGTGTGTGTGTGTTTCAAAGGGACAGAGGAAAGATTTACAACTGTAAATGCTCTAAGAAAGGGAAATTAGGGGTATATCACCAGATGTTGACAGAACAAACAGTAAGTTCCTCCAGCAGAGTTGAGAGTTCTCAGGGCAGGCTTTTTCATGGGGAGCTGGGGACATCCTAAAAACATGACCTTATGCTGCCAGAAGCCCTGCTAGAGTCTGGCCATGTCTCAGGGCAGAGATCTGGACAGAGTTCTGCAGTTCTCAGAAACACTGACCTGCTCAATTCTCCTCCTCCCCCGGGGGTCAGCTCCACCCGTCTCTGCCCCAGGAAGCCTCCCTTCTCCAGCCTCCTTCTCAGCTAGGCTGGGAGTCAGATCCTCTCAAAACTCTGTTTTTCTCTTTCCTTTCAATCAGAGTTATTTTGGAAGCAAGTACCAGAATCCCAAATCACACTGGCTCAAGGAAAACAAATGGGGACACACAGACTGGCCGAACACAAAATCCTGAATCTCGGTGTTGAAATGATGTCATCAGAACTCTCCCTTTCTGTCTGCTGGCTATACTTTCTTATGTGTCCCCCTCATTCCTAGGCAGCCTCTCCATTCAGTGTAGAAAGATGTCCCCTGGCAGATGTCCCCTGTCCCCTCCACACTTAGATCCCTTCAGCTCAGCAAACCCAGAAGAAAGAAAATGTTTTATTCCCCTAGAGCTTCAATAAAAGCCCAAGGATTGCTCCCGCCTGTCCTGCTCTGAGTGCCCAGCTCCCAAGCAGTCACTGTGGTCAGGGGATCAAGTGCTCTGATTGGCCAGCCCTGGGGCCCTGGCCTCTCGGGAGCCATGAGGAGACTGATTTCTAGAAGGAAGTTCCAGGTGCTGTTACCTGGATGAAAAAGAGCCAATGCTGGCTGAGCAGAAACCCGAGAGTCCTCATCCACATGACAGTTATTAAACACGCTGCAAATATTTGCTTATCGCTATTAATGGTCTCCTGGCCTGGCTAATCACCCCAGCCAAGGCATTCAGAAAAATCATTAAAGAGGCAGTTTGGCAAATGCTAATAAAAAAATAATCAAGTCACCTGGTGATAACTGTTACTAGAGACTCATAGGTGGACCTTGAGCCTTGGGTGGAACCTGGACCCTTCTGGAAGAGAAAAAAAAGCATGAGCTTCCAAGTCAGACAGATAGGAGTTCAAATCCCAACACTCTCATTTCGCTCGCTTGCTCATTCATTCATTTATTCACTAAATTTTTTAAAAAATGTGTTGAGGCCGGGCGCGGTGGCTCACGCCTGTAATCCTAGCACTCTGGGAGGCCAAGGCGGGCGGATTGCTCAAGGTCAGGAGTTCAAAACCAGCCTGAGCAAGAGCGAGACCCCGTCTCTACTATAAAAATAGAAAGCAATTAATTGGCCAACTAAAAATATATAGAAAAAATTAGCCGGGCATGGTGGCGCATGCCTGTAGTCCCAGCTACTCGGGAGGCTGAGGCAGGAGGATTGCTCGAGCCCAGGAGTTTGAGATTGCTGTGAGCGAGGCTGACGCCAAGGCACTCACTCTAGCCCGGGCAACAGAGTGAGACTCTGTCTCAAAAAAAAAAAAAAAAAAGTGTTGAGCGCCTATGATGTGCCAGGCACTGTTCTAGTCGCTGGAAGGACAAGAACCAGACAAAAACCAGAACAAAATAAAACAGTGTGGCTTGCTGGTGAGGAGGCCTTAGGAAAGGCCTTTTTGAGGAGGTGATATGTGAATTGAGGCCAGACTAATGAGATACAGTCAGACTTGAGACGATTCGTGTAGGGCTGTACGAAGAGGGAACAGCAAGTGCAAAGGCCCTGAGGTGGCTCCCTCCAAGAACTGACAGAAAGTCACTGTGATGTTAGGGGAGTTACTCCACCCCTGTGCACCCCTGGGAAATGAGCCAGGTCATACCTTCCCCTCAAGGTTGCTGGGAGAATTCAGTTCAACAATTTTAAAAGGGCTGGTGCTGTACCTGGCATATAGTAGGTGTTCAATAAACACCAGCTAATAGTTTGAGCAATAGAATTATTAATTTGAGGAGGAAATAATGGGCCTGGACAGTAAGAAGGGTGTGAAAAAGGTGCTTATCTGGTTTATCCTTCCAGATTCTAAAATTCAGGATATAGTATGAGCAAGGTCCTGATAAAGAGATTCGGAACATGCCTCCAGGACATCCTGGATATCAAGAATAATAATTTAATAACTACCATTATTCACTGAGCACCTACTATGTACCAGGAAGTGTTATGAACACTCATGTCCATGTGCCCTCTGACTCCGGGGCACACACTATTATTAACATCCCCACTTTACTGAGCTGATAGTCACAGAGTCTGGGAGGGAAGCCAGGAGACAGGCAGGAGGCCTGGCCCTTCCTACCAGATGACCTTTGGTCATTGCTTGCCTTTGATGTGGACGACAGGGCTGGGGAATTCTGCCCCTCATTCCATCTCATTGTTCCCCCAGCGGGGATTGTAGGTTGACAGGAGAAGAGCAAAACCTCAGAGCCCTGTCTCCAGGAACCCGGTCCCATCTTGCTTCCCACGCTCACCACCGGGCCTGGAGGTGACTTGTGGGCCAAGCAAGAGAGCCCGGGACAGTGGCGTGGCCGGAGGTGGGGCGGGGCCAGGCGTGCACCCTCTATAAAACCTCACGCTTGACAAGGAGGAGACCTTCTGTGCGCTGTCCCTGGACAGAACGCAGCATGGGGTGTCCTCTGGATGCTGGCTCCCGCCACAGCCCTGCCTGGAAGATGGTGCTTTTAACAGGTGCGTGAGAGCTACTGCGCCGCTGGTTGGGGACAAGGAGGGTGTATCCCCGGGGAGAGTCTCCGTCAGAATCAAAGTTGCCCGCACTCAGCTCGGACTCTGGTCTGCTAAAACCCATGCAGCCCAGGTACCCAATTACTGAGAGCTCTTGAACCGCCCCCCACGACCCCGCACCTAGAGACGATTCTACTGGCACCGTTTCCAAAGGAGGAAAGTGAGGGACAGAGAGGGGATGAGGTCACCTACCCAAGATCATTGGCAAGGGGCAGAATCTGAACTCGAGACTCCAACCCAGCCCCTTTCTACCAGAGCACCCTGTCTCACCCTAGCTATCCACAACCTAATAGTAAATAAAAATAACAATAATAAAATCATAACAGCAGTTGTGAAAGGAAGTCATTGTGCCTGAGTACATTTAGATGCCTGCCTGTTCTAAGTGCTTTCATGTCATGACATGTAACTCTTAACACAACCCTACAAGGTGGGGGCTGTATGATTCCCCTTTCACAGAGCGGGAAACTGAGGCTCAGAGAGGTTATGTGCCCTCCCCAAGTCACACAGCTTAGACATAGCTGCAGGAATTTCTTTTCACTTTTATGTCAAAATTTTCAGTCTTTTATGGCTAGGGTGTGTGTTCCTACCGCATCCTTACAGAGAGAGGTAGAAGAGTGGAATGGGTAAGGGAATGGGATGTGAACCATAACTCCAAGGGTTCAACTCCAAGCTCCAACCAATATTGACACAGCAAAGTGGACTCAAAAACTGGGGTTCGCCCTGAAGGCCAAGAGGGTTCTTGGCTTCATGCAGGAAAGAATCCAAGTGCAAGCTTCAAGTTGGAAAGGGAAGCAAAATTTTATTAAACAAATGTGGCAAGCAGGCTACTCCACAGGCAGAGCAGCCCCCATACATTGCTGGTGGACTTTACTTATGGCTGCCTCTTGATTATATGCTAAATAAGGGGTGGATTATTCATGGGTTTTCTGGAGAAGGGGCAGAGAGTTCCAGGAATCAGGGTCCCTCCTCCTTTTATACCATATAGTGTAACTTGCAGTTGTGATGGTGATTGTAAACTGTCCTGGCGCTAGCAGGAGTTTCTTTTAGCGTGCTAATACATTATAAGCAGAGTATAATGAGCAACAAGGGCCAGTGGAGGTTGCTTTAGTTATCATCTTGGTGTCACCGGTTTCTCCACTGTATCCTCTTTTGTCAGAGACCTTGATTTGGGTCTTATCAAACAGGGCCTGCTGGTTCCCTATCTCAATATGAAATTTTAATAAGAGCAAATGAGAGAAACTAAGGCAGGGGATGGGGGAAACACTCAACAGTACAGTTTAGTGGCTGAGAATTTTGACTGCCTGGGTGTGGATCACAGTTCTGCTGTTTGCCACCTATGACATCCTGGACAAATGTCTTAAATTCTCTGAGCCTCAGTTTCCTCATCTGTAAATGGGGCATCACAGTCATATCAGTAATGGTTGAGGCAAGAAACAGATGGTCTACTCTAAGGGAGTAGTGAGGAGAGTTTAGGACAGGGACTGTTTGCAGAGGTGTAGGCAGGGCATAGGTAGAACAACATGGAATTATGCAGCATCCAGGGGCTAGCAACTGCAGGGAGCTGTTACTTCCCCGAGACTAGAAGGTGTAAGAGGAAGAGCAGACCCCAGAACCAGAATAGAGTAGCATATGGAGAGGGCCGCCCAGCAGGAGCTAGAAGAACACAGCCAATCCTTGGTGACTGTGAGGGAGGGAACTTCAGGTCTAATCACTAAGCTCACTCTCCTGCTGCCTTCCCGTCTTCTACCAACATGCCCACTGGCAGAAGCCAACCAGCAGCAAAAGGCAAGGGACCCCCAACAATGCAGCTCAGAGAAGTCAGCCATTGAGGCAACAGAGCAGAGAAGTGTGGGAAGCAGCTGTTTGCAACATCCAGCATAATATGAATGTGTGATTAGCAGGTTAGATGTGAGGAATCAATGAGTTGATACATGTTCCGCACTTAGAACACTGGTGGGGCCAGGTGCAGTGGCTCACACCTACAGTCCCAGTACTTTGGGAGGCCATGGTGGGAGGATTGCTTGAGGCCAGGAATTTGAGACCAGCCTGGGCCTGAGCTATGATCATGCCACCACACCCCAGCCTGGGCGACAGAGCAAGACCTTGTCTCCAAAACAAACAAAAAAGGACCATGGCAAGCTTGCAGTAGATGCTCAATCAATCAATGAATGTGCCCTGTTATTTTCTACTCTGCTTTTATCATTATCATTGTTGTCATCATCAACTCTTGATACGCCAAGCATACACTCAGCGGCTTGGGAAGGGTGACTTGGACTTGTGGGGTAGAATGTTGTCTTTGGTCTCATTTGCTCTCCCTACTGTCTCTTCCTCCTTCCCACCTCCTCCAAGGCACCCTACTCACCTCCTGCACCTGCTCTACCTCCTCCGAGCTACCCTTCTCCGCGCAATTGGATCCCGTGACCGAAGGAGCCAGCGTCCACCTGCCTGTCCCCAGAAGCCTGGATGGCGTCCTCACCACTTAATGGTTCCGAGGGCATGAAGCCCAGCCCGCAGCCATGATATTCTCCCCTGAGGGCCTCCCGGGACCCGCTCACACTGGCCGGGAGATGCTGGGCACCCAAGGCAGCCTGGTCATCAGAAATGTGACGGCTCAGGACTCGGGCAGCTACACGGTAGTGCTGGAAACTAGCAGGGGACGCAGGAGTGTGACGGAGCAGATTCACGTCAGGAGTGAGTGGGGCCCCACGGTGGGAGGGACTGAGTGCTCAGAGAGCAGACCCGCCGGACCCCAGCAGGGCCCGTCAGGACACATCGCACGCCAGTAATCAATCGCTCCCCAACAAGATACCCCAAAACTTAAAACAGCAACCATTTATTTCACTCACAATACTGCGGGACGGTTCTTGTGGTCAGCTAGTGGGCGCTCGGGCGCCGGCTGGTCCAGAATGGCCCCTTTCATATGCCTGGCAGTGGCCCGGCTGGTGGCTGGGGTGATGGGGCCGACTGGGCCACCAAACCTGCCTTTCTCCAGCAGGCTCACCCAGCAAGGGAAGAAGAGCAAGAGCAGAAGCCGCAAAGTCCCTTGGGGCCCGGGCTCAGAATTTGTACGTCATCATTTCTGCTGCCTTCTATTGGCCAAACCAAGTCACATGACCTGCCCGGCTTTTATAGGAGGGAACTAGGCTCCGCCTCTTAAAGGGGAGGAATTACAAGTTGTTGTGGCCATTTTTTGTCATCGTCTATAACTTCCCACTGATGTTCATGAGACACATATTTATCATCTCTTGGGAAAGGCAGTGGTCTCTCGTAGCGGCCTTCAATCTCACTTACGTTCTAATAAGCCATCAAGCTCTGGACTTGAACTTTCATACCTGAACCAGAAAAACAAGGCCCTGAGGGTAACCAGACCCCTCCTCCTCAGAAGGTAGTTGATAGACTATCTTAGACTGCTTGGGCTACCACAGACTGGGTGGCTTAAAGGACAGAAGTTAATTTCCTCACAGTTCTGGAGGCTGGAGTCCAAGATCAAAGTGTTGGCAGGTTGAGTTTCTTCTGAAGCGCCCGTCCTTGACTTGCAGATGGCCACCTTCTCGTTCTGCCCTCACATTTCTGCTGTCTGTGCACACCCCTGGCATCTCTCCGTGTGCCCAAACTTCCTTTCTTATGAGGACACCAGTCAGATTGGATTGGGGCCCACCCTAACAGCTTCATTCTAACTTGATCACCTCTTTAAAGACCCTATTCTATGTATAGTCACATTCTGAGGTCCTAGGGCTTAGGGCTTCAACATATGAATGTTGGGGATTCAATACAGTCCTTAACAGAGGTCATATTAGTTATGGCCGGGCGCGGTGGCTCACGCCTGTAATCCTAGCACTCTGGGAGGCCAAGGAGGGAGGATCACTAGAGGTCAGGAGTTCGAGAGATCATATTAGTTAGGATTCAGATTCTGATGCTCTAACAAAGACCCAAAATAACAGAGTCTGAAATGAGATGAGGATTGATTTCTGTCCCATAATAGTCTGGCATAAACAGTTGAGGGACCATATGGTGGTTTCATGGTGCCGGGATCCAGGCTTCCTTTATCCAGTTGTTCCTTTATCACTAGGGTGTGGTCCCACCATGGGACTGGGGTGGCTCCCATCACATCTGCATTCCAACCAACATACCAGAGAAAGGGGAAAGGGAATATAAATTACTTCCTTTTTTTTTTTTG
>VBSM01003212.1:6465721-6479931 GCA_008086735.1 Cheirogaleus medius
CGGCCTCCCAGAGTGCTAGGATTACAGGCGTGAGCCACCATGCCCGGCCAAATTACTTCCTTTTAAAGGCAGACATCGAGGTTGCTCATATCCCGTTGGCTGGAAGCTAGTCACTTGGCCATACCTAGTTGTAAGAGAAGCTGGAAATGTAGTCTTTATCCCAGGCAACCATATGCCTAGCTAAAACGTGGGGGTTTGTGACTAAAGGAAGAAGGGAAGAAGAAATGTTGGGAGCCATCCAGCACTTTCTGCCACAAGTTGATATTTAAGGATGGCCTTGGGGTGTCACCTTTCCTCCGAATCCCAGTGGCTTAGCCAAGTGTTTCTTTGAACCCAATGTGTTTGGCTGCTAGATCAGCCAGGCAAGCCACCCGCTGGTCAGCCTGCGCCGTGCGGGCCCCCAGCTCCACCATGGGTGCGTGGCAGGTGTAGAAAAGGCGTCCATTCCCTAGGAACAGCGATATGGGCTAGGAGGGATAAAGCTTTGGGGGAAGGCTTGGGCAGGGCAGGGACACTTTGTTATCCATTTATTCAACAAAACATCGGCACCTACCCTGTGCCTGGCCCGGTACTGGGCAGTACTGGGGACCCAACAGTGACTGAGACAGCCCCAGCCTTGCCCTCTCCTCCTTGCAATCATGGTCCAGTAGGGGAGACAGACTCATCTCCAGATAGTGACGACCCAGAGTGCTCAGGGCTGGGCTGGGGGAACCCAGAGGGTACCTCCCTGCCCCCCAAGAAGGTCTGGGGAACTTCCCAGACAAGGGGGAAATTCGGCAGTGCACAATAAAGAGCTAGTTTCTTCCACCCCGGAATTCCCAGTCTAGCACGGGAAACAGACACTAAATGAATAATTCCAAGGATAGGATCGAAGAAGGTTTTTCTGCAGACGTACCCAAAGCAAAATAAAAGTTAGCCAATAAAGATGGTATGGAAGGGTGTTCCTGGCAGCGGGAACAGCAAGGGCAAGGGCTGGAGGGGTGAGAGCGATGTTGGCGAGTTTGAGACGTTGAGGATAGAGCAGCGTCCAGGCTGTGGAGCGGATAAGGCCATTGGCACTTCAGTGCGGCTGAAGGGGGCAGGTGGAGCTGCGGGAGAGCAGGGCTGAACGTAGTAGTGTTAGAGCAGACAGGTTCGTTAGATATGAGTGTGAAGAGGCGAGGCAAGTGAGAAAGACAAAGGAACTTTTCATGGGACTTTTGAGCCTGCTGAGTGCAGAAAGGCAGGAGAGCAAAGTGCACGTCCTCCGAGAAAGCTAGGGCAGAGACAAACACTCCACTGGAAACTGAACAGTTCGGCCCTTCCTCCCTAGGAGAAAATGATAAAAGAGGTCTTGGGGCCAGAGTCCCTGCGGATAAAGGTCCACTCCCCATTGCTGCCATTTGGAGTAACCTTTCGTGCACTTTTGCTTCCTTTCAGCTTACAATAAAGTCCTTTTTCTACTCTTGCTTTGTAGCCCACTGTCATTCTTTGTGGCAGGGAGACAAGAACCGGGGGATTGGGGCAGAGCCGGTGACAGTAGGCCTTCCATTCAACGCGATTTTTCCCAAAATGTTATGTTATGTGTGCATCCAATACTTCCTTAGCCTTCTCCATTCTGGTTGATGCTGGGGTGTCAGCCAGGGAGATATGGGAATAAAAGATGTCTGACCAGCCTGGGGGGCCAGGTGGATCTTCCTGGAGGAAGGGACATCTGAGTTGGGACTTGTAGGATGAGTAGGAGTTTGCCAGGTGAAAAGCGGGGAAAAGTGTTCCCGCAGAGGGGCCAACCAGAGTAAACACCAGGCGTCAATTCACTGAGCATTCTCTATGTACCAGACACTGGGTCATTTCCCAGCAACCTGAGAACACAGATGCTCTGAGCACCAGCCCCATTGCACAGGTGGGGGAACTGAGGCTCAGAGAGGTGACGTCAGCGGCCTGTGGGCATACAGTGAGCAAAGGACTGAGCTGGGATTTTGCAAAACTCTCTATGATCCTGGAACTTCTCTCCTTCCACGCTGCCTCTCTAGCCCAGCAACGTCTTGGTGGTAGAGCGCAAAGGCAGGGCAGGGCCACTTGGAACAGCGCTTCTGCACTGACTTCCCCCAGAGATCCTAAGGACTGCTGGGGTCCATCAGTCTGTATTTCTGTGATTTGAAGGCTGATTCCTCTTCTAAAGGCCTCCACCACACACACCTTTGCCTATGCCATTCTCAGCCTGAGTGCCCTTTCCAAAGAGAGACGTGCAGGAACTTGTGCTCGCTAGCGTGGCAGCAGCAGGCTCTGGAGCCAGAACTCCCTGCATCGCATCCTGCACCATCACTGAGGCCGCACATGAGTCCTTGCAAAAGTGACTTCCCTTCCTGGCGCCTCAGTTTTCCTCATCTGTGCAATGGGATCATAGCAGAACCTATCTCATAGGGTTATCGTGAGGAGTACGTGCGTTGATCGTGTCAAATGCCTACAGCAGTGCCTGCCACGGAGTGAGTAAATGGTAGCCCTGTTAGTTTCAAAGGGCTTGATGTCTTTGAGCCTTCATTTTCCCATCATACTAGGGATAATAATGATGCTAATTACCTCAAGGGATTGTTGTAAGGATTAAATGAGTAAATCCAGTGGCTTTCATAAGGAATGCAGCGCACATCACGCTTGGAGTGGTAACTGTTATCCTAGTAACATAGTTACTTCTAGAAATAATATACATGGAATTATAACTGTTATTACTAGTAACATAATTATTACTATGAGCAACACAGTCTGGTGTTTTCTGTAATATTTCTTTTCATGTTTTCAATGCCGATCACAACCTACTAAATGATTTCACCACCCACGCGTGGGTCTCACTTGGAATATAACGAGCTCTGAGTTAACACATGAGCTTAGGATGGTGTTTGGCTCCTGGTAATAGCCCAGTCCAGGTGGCTGTCACATGAGTTCTTGTTTCTACACCTGGTGGCTCCTTCTCCTCCTTCAACGTTTGGCTAAGGCACGTCCTCCTCCAGGAAGCCTTCGGGGAGCTCCTTGCTTCTGGTAAATTTCTTTTTACATATCACATTGCACTGAAATAAAAAATAAGCTCTGAGTGGAGGCTCTGAGGACACACTACAACACCAAACTGCCTGAGTTCGAATCCCGGATGTGTCCCTCTCTGAGCATGCGGCCTGGCCCTCATCAGCCCCGGACCTCAGAGCCTTTCACCTGAAAAATGTGGAATGAGAATGACAGGCCACTTGGGTCACCTCCTCACTGGGCTCCCAGTGTCCACTCCTGCACCCTTAAAGTCAATTTCTCGCATGGTAGCCAGAGAGATCCTGTCCACATCTTAGCCAGCTCATATCCTCCCTCTGCTCGGTGGCTCCCACCTCATTCAAAGTCAGAGTCAGAGTCCTCCCCCTGGCCCAGGAGGTCCTGCATGATCTTCCCTCATTGCCTCCCTGACCTCTTCTCCCACCCCTCTCCACCTTTTCCTCCTCTCTGTGCACACTTTGGCCCACACTCACCTCAGGGCCTTTGCACTCCCTCTGCCTGGAAAACTCTTTCCCCAGGAATCCACATGGCTCCTTCCTCACCTCCTTCAGGACTCTGCCCATTCATCACCTCCTGAAAGAGGGCCTCCTTGACCCATCTCCCCTGCAATGAATGGGCTTACCCCACCTCCATTCCAGCCAGCAGCCCTCTGCATCTTTCCTCCCAGCTCTTAAGATCCCCCCTACTATATATTCATTCGTCTGTTTGTTGACTGCCTCCCCACTCGATGGTCAGTTCCACGGGGGCAGAGACTGCCTCTGTTTAATCACTGCTGAGACCCAGGGTCCTAGGTTGATTCAGTTCACCCAGAAGCAGATCCAGAAGCGAGAATTCAAAGGCAGGTTATCTGGAAGGTACAGAGAACTGCGGGGCGGGGGAAGTGAGGCAGGGAAGGCATCGTGGAAGCCTGCGCCTGTGTGTGCTTGTTCCCCAACACTCCTGGCCTGCTGCCTCCCTGGCAAAGGGACACTGGCAAGCGGTAAAACCCATCAGGCAACAGGACGCAGGCGCTGGTGGTTGGCAGTGGCAAGGGGGAGGGGTTGGAGTGGGTCGCTGCTACACCCAGTCTAGAGCAGCCCGGGGCACAGACCAGACCGGGCTCTCCAGACACGCTCCTTGGTGAATGAATGAACAAACGAACAGATGAATGAATGGCTCTGTTGAGGACAGAAGAAATGCCCAGCCTCTCTGAGCGGTCCCCACCCACGTGGCCTTGCTCCCTGTTTTTGCAGACGGCTTCAAGGCAGTGCCGCTGCGGGCATTCCCACAAACTATTCAGGGCGTCATTGAGAGTGACCTCAACTACTCGGTGATCTTGGAGTGGGTGACAACAATGAACTCCGAGCCTGTGCTGAGCTGGACCCTCAACGGGAAGTTCTGTGGGACCGGGGAGAAGCTGTTCCTCCGGCGGTTGTCCTGGGAGCAGCTGGGCACCTACGTGTGCATGGCCACCAGCAGCGTGGCGCAGCTGTCCTCCCAGCCCGTGACTGTCATGCTGCCACGTGAGTCCCCCACCCGCCCAAGGCCCCTGCACCCTCACTGGCCTGTGGCAGCCTTCCTGATTCTACTGAGCCACCTTCGACGAGCCGTCCCCTCTCAGACCCTTTATAGCCAAAATGGCATTCCGTTCTTCCATCCACCTGGCGGGCTGTGGATTCGCAGCCTATTTCCAGGTGACAAGCTGCAGCTGAAAGGGGGCAACTGTGCAAAGCCCAGCTAAGGATCTGGGCCCGGTGACCTGGGTCCCAGCTCCAAGCATTTGCTGGCTTTGTGAACACGGGAAGCCCCTTCGCCTCTCTGAGTGCCAGCACGTGCCTGCCAAAAACACAGATCACGGCACAAGGAGTGGCTCAGAGCACGGGCTTTGGAATTCCAATTCTGGCTCCACCACTTCCTGGCTGTGTGACTTTGGGCCAGTGCCTTGACTTCTCTGTGCCTCAATTTCCTCATCTACAACACTGGGAAAATAATAGTGCCCACCTCAAGGCGCAGCTAAGAGCATTCAATGAGATAAGCAGGTGAACGGCTTAAAATAATAATGCCTCGCGCTATCAAACACTGGCGTGTGCTCAGCAAGTGGGAGTTAGTGCCATGGTTACAATTAGGGTTGTCATTAATGTTGGAACGATTAGCATATGCAGTAGCGTGTGTGGGGCCCCAGGCAGCCATAACAAGAACAGCAGGTTGTTGGGGTCAGAGAAGTGGTTTGGGAGCTGGTTGAAGCTGGGTTCAGTTCCCCTTCCGGTGCCTTCCTGGCTGGGTGGCTTAGGGCAAGTGATTTGCCCTCTCTGAGCCTCAGTCACCTCCTGTGTCTGGTGGGATAAGCCCATACACCTCTGGAGGGTTGTCACAGGAACAGAAAGGATGGGGGACTGAGGCCAGCGGGACACCTGTCAGAGAGCAGGTGCACCGAAGAGCAGGCATTACCATGAATACTGTTTTTCGTGTTTTATTCGTGGAGGACAAATGGCTTGGGGTGAACTAGAGGAATACAGAGGAGCTGGCCAGTCGGGAAGGGAGGGGGGCATTTGGGACAGCAAGGGACACCTAAGCCAGGTCCAGAGCTGGATGGGCATGGAAAGGGTGGGTGATGGAAAGCTTGGCCAGACCAGGTCCCAGAGAACCCAGAGAACCGCCTCATCTCCCCAGCCAGGCTCCAGTTGGAGCTCCAGGATTTGGTGTCGGGTTGGTTCACTGGGAGAAAAAAAATGTACATCTTACAGCACCTGGTGACCCTGATATATTCATTGAGAATGATGATACTTCCAAGACCCCCTTTACTCATTTGTCAGCAGTTCAGGAAATGGTTATTGGACACATAGTATTGTGTGTCCAGCCCATGCTGGGTGGTGCTGGCCAGGTGGCAGGGTCTGAAGGCCAAGGTGAGGGACTGGCTTCTGCCCCAGGGTGCTGGGGAGCTACAGCAGGGTTCTGAGCAGGAGAGAAAGAGGGTCAGGTGTGAGCTTTCTGGCTTCCGTGCAGTGGGAGACGTGTGTGGGCCAGACTGGGGCAGGAGGGCAGTGGGCACGCTGGGGAGGGTGGCGAGGAGGGGACAGATTGGAGAGACACCCTCGAGAGGTGGAATGGCCAGAGTTGAGGGGTGCAGAGGAAGGGAGGAAGGGTGATGCCTCCAATCTTGCCCCTTCTTTGGTCCCTAGAAGCCATCGTGGAGCCCACGGACGCTGAGCCCATCGAGCCAGACCCCACTCGCGCCCTGTCAGGAGGGCCTGCCATCGGCCTCCTCGTGGCTGGAATTCTGGGAGGTCTGGTCTTGATGGGGGCCGCGGGCTCATTCCTCATCCGCGACTAGAGGTACCTCCCCCTGCCCCTCACCCCGTCCGCAGGCGGCACCCACTCACCCCCCACGAGGCACAGAGCTCGCTCTGCCTGGAGACAGGGACCCCTCCCACAGCCCCATCAGAGAGGGCCTCGCCCCCGTGTCACCTCTAATTCGCCAGCAGGGTGACCCAAGCTCGTTCCCACGCGGGGGCAGGATCTCCAAGTGAGAGCGGAAGCCACAAGGCCCCTTAAGGCCCAAGCTCAGAATGGACAGCGTCACTTCCTCCACATTCTATTGGCCAAAGCAAGTCACGTGGCTGGCCTAGCTGCACTGAGTGAGGAAATTGACGACTCCGCCTCTTGCTGAGACGGAAAGACCCTTGCGCCCACTTTTGCAATTCACCGCCAAAGGCGGGAAAGTGCAGCTGCCTCTCTCAGCCCCCCAGCCTCCCACCCTTGCAATCCTCTTCTTCCTGAGCATGGAATTCATCGTTTTTCTCTCTGTGCCTGTCTCTGCAGATGAGAACTCAATGCTTCTCCATCAACCTGGAGAAAGACACCATGGTCTTGAGGCTTCCGAGTCCACAGCACCTCTGTTCAAGGAAACAGCCCAACTAGACTCCCTTCGCCCTGTTTCTGAAATGCCTGAAGAAAGTGTCTGATGGACTCATTTGGTGACATCCTTGGTCCCATCGCTGTGGCCGGGAGTGGGGCAGGGACGCGTCGTGCAAGGAGAGCTCCAGGGGTTCAGCTCTGTCTGGGGGAGGGGGCCTCAGAGCTCAGAAAACAAGGGGGAGGCTTTGCCCTGTAAGCGGGCGGACCCCAAAGTATGTCTTCTACACACGCAGCTTACTTTTGCTCCTTTGCAAAAAGAAGAAGCTTCTGGATGATTTCGGACGGAGGCTGTCTTCATGAGACGTGGGGGGGGGGGACGCAGAAATCCGTGGCACGTTCGTAGAGGAGATCAACCATTTGGCTTTGAGCTTCTCGAGTTTAACGCCCCATTCGCTGGGGGACCCTGACAGATGGCAGACACAGGGGACACGAGTATGGGTGAACAACACAAAGCCACCTCACACGGCGTATGATTAGCACTAATAGCAGCTCCGGGGGTAGATCCGAGTTCAGGTCGTGTCTGTTGAGGGCGCTCCACGTGCCAGCCACTGGCCATGCGCCTTCTGTGGTCCATGTGTCCTGTTCCCACTGAGGAGAGGAGAATGCACCCCCATTCTACAGACAAAGCAGGGGAGGCTCAGAGAGCACTTAAGTGACTTGCCCAGGGTCGCACAGATAGAACATGCTGGAGCTGGCGTCCAAACCGGGCTGTCTGGCTCTGAAATCCGCTTTCCAATCATCCCACTACCCCGTTGCTCCTTCCCTGAAACCGGATGCCCCCTCCCCTCCTCTGTGTCGGGTAGATGTCGCTGTGCTCACGTGCATAGGATAAAGGTGAGGTTCAGAGAGGGGAAGCGACTTGCCCAAGATCACACAGTCACGTGTGATGCCAACTCAAGTCTGCCCAATCCCAAAGCCGGTGCCCAGACCGGCGCTGTCCAACGGGACCCTCTGCAGTGATGGAAATGTCATATATCTCCACCGGCCAATGCAACACCGTCCAAGACATGTGGCAGTTGAGCCCTTGGAATGTGGATAGTGAAACTAAGCAACTGGATTTTAAGATCTTCTTTTTTATTTTTAGAGATGGGGTCTCACTATGTTGCCCAGGCTGGTCTTGAACTCCTGGCCTCAAGTGATCCTCCCACGTCAGCTTCCCAAAGTGCTGGGATTACAGGCATGAGCCACCATGCCCAGCTTGAATTTTTTATTTTATTTACTTTTAATTAATTTTAATTTTATATAGCCACCTGTGGCTAGTGGCTATTGTATTAGACAGCATAGCTCCAAATCCTAATTGTTAAAATAAATAAATCCCCCAGCACCTGTGTGTGTAGAATGCTGATTCTTGATTCTGGCCATTCTGGGGGGTCTCGCCCTGGTCTGTTGAAGGGTCTAGACTTGTTCAGAAGCCCCTGACACCTCTGTAGTTCCTTCCCCAGCCCAGGTGTCCTCCCACGCCCTCCCCTCATCCCACATCCCTCAACTGTCAAAGAAGTTAGTCATCTCCTGCCTGGGTGGTGACAGAGAGGTAGCTGGTTTCTGCAGCTCTGAGCCTGGCTGAGTCTCAAGAGGTCACAGGGCAGCCACCAGCCAGCATCCAGCCATTCTCTGACCGAGGCCGCAGCTGAGAATCGTTGTGATTCTCAATGCAAAAAAAAGAAACAGCAAATTTTCTCAAAAAGACCTTCCTGGTCACCCCTGTTATAAATTCAGCCCCTGGTTAAACTCTCTCATACATAGCATGTTCTCTTTTATACCATTTGTCACATTATGTCATTAAATATTTATTTGTGTGAATACTTACTATGCATCTCATCCACTAGACTGTCAGCTCCGTGACCTGTATCTGCATACAGTAGGTGCTGCATACATGTTTGTTGAGTGAATGAATGAGAGACTAAAACCACACCACTGGGGAAACTCAAAGGCTCAAA
The DNA here is from genome assembly GCA_008086735.1 of Cheirogaleus medius. Classification (NCBI taxonomy): domain Eukaryota; kingdom Metazoa; phylum Chordata; class Mammalia; order Primates; family Cheirogaleidae; genus Cheirogaleus; species Cheirogaleus medius. The sequence continues at coordinate 6,474,562 of VBSM01003212.1, forward strand.
ACTGGAAGCTGAGTCACAAACCCTTCTCCAAGCAGGAGTTTAACAGGAATAACCCAACCCAAACTCCTCTCACTTGCTCAGTCAGAAAATCAGGGCTAAGCACTCCAAACCCCGAGAGGAAGGTCAATGATCATCTTGCTGCAGCAGAATGGCCCAACCTGGCCAGCAGCGGTAGAGATTGCTCTTAGGATCCCAGCTTTTTACTCTCTCCTCCCTCCACAGCAGCAGAATCCTTGATATTTAGCTAGGCACATGGTGTCCAAGAGGGAAAAAAACTACATTTTCCAGTGTCTTCTGACACTGGGCATGGCCATGTCCCTACATTCTGGTCAATAAGATGTGAGAAGTGTTATGTGTGACTTTCAGAACATGTCCTTAAAGGGAAGGCACACTCTTCTTTTTTTTTTTCCCCTGTTGGCAGGAATGGGAATGTGATGGCTGGAACTGAGCAGCCATAATGCATCATGAGGTAAGTGTCACCTGTGAAGGAGGACAGAGTGCCATTGAACCCAGCTTGTGCAAGCTTGTGAGAGCTGATTGTGCACATCTCTTCCCATCCCCACATTCAATGATGATACATTGGTAGTTTGAGATCAACTGTGGTGGTGGTATTTACAGCACACAAATTGGAAAACACTACAAATCAGGGATCCTTTTTTTCATAGAGTAGGTTTATGAGCACACCACTAAAATATTGGTGCCTGGAGACTCTGAAGCCACCAAATTAGTCCTATTCTAAATACCTCTGGATTTCTTTTACATGAAAGAAGAAACAAACTTCTATCTTACTTGCAGCCACCATTACTTGCAGCATAGTCTAATCCTAATGGATATATCTAACCCTGAGATTTCAGGCAAAAGGGCAAAGACGTATATGCCGTTGGAAAAACAAGGTTGGATAGTCTAGATTTGGGAGAAAAAATTAGAGACCCAGAGGCCAGGGGAGAGCCTGTGGCCACACTGAGGTACGAATGGCTTGGGTCACAGTGAAAGTGTGAGCCAAGAACAAGCAAAATAACACCCCAAATCCCAGAAGGGGGAAGAGTGCGACTTCCAGAAACATGACATTGCTGTCAAAAGTAAGAGACATTAGATTAGAAAACTGAGAATCCCACACCTGTTCTGGTTATTTGGTGACTGTGTAGACATCACACATTTTATATCTAGGTCAAAGACAAAAACAAAGAGCTACAACTTTCTTCTCCACCCAGGTATTCTATACCTCCCTGGCAGCCATATTTGTCATGATGTGCTGATTAACCATAGGCACAAACAAAAAAGGAAGAATTGGCCCAACACTGGGTGGGGAAGGAGGGTGGAGAGACTCAGCATGGGGGGAGGGGGGGCTAAGGAGACAACATTATCTTCAAGATTTGTCCCAGACTCAAAACTTGGTCCTCTCCCAGGGATCCCCTTGTCATACTGGCATGTGAGGTTGGCAGAGACCCAAAATCACAGTGACTTAAACAAGATATACATTTGTTTCTTTCCCATGGAATATTCCGGATGGAAGCAGTTCAGGAGTGGGATGGAGGCTCTGCTCTACCAGGTCATCCAGGGACCCAGGCTCCTTTACCTGGAGGCTCCGCCCTCCCTGGGACACTACATGGTCAAGATGGTACCTCTGTTCCAGCCAGCAGAAAGAGGAGATGGTGAAGAAAGGCTTCCTGCTTCCTTTGAGGGTGGTGACAGACAGGTAGCGTGACCCTAACCCAACCCAGACACTGCTCACATCATTTCTGCTCATATTCCATTGGCCAGAACTTGGTCACATGGCCCCCACAAGGCCCTGCACGGTCTACCTGCTCGCGTCTCTTCCCTCATCTTACTGCATGCTTCTCTGCAGCCACGCTGACCGGTCCTCATCAGGGTCGGCTAGCTACTGTCATAAATATCCCCAAGATGCAGTGGCTTAACCCAGTAAAAGGGTATTTCTCACTCCAGTGCAGGTCATTGGGGAGACTCTGCCACCCACAGTCACTCAGGAACCCAGGCTGCTTCTAACATGTGGCTCTGCCCTCCTCTAGGTTGCAGAAGACCATGTGAAATCATGAGACATTCTCAGTAATATCATCTAGCTGAGTGACTAGAAACAGGAGGAAATGAGTTTCATGAACAGCTGTCTCCCTCACTCTTGTGTACTAATCCAGGTCTTTCCTGCCACTGGGCATTTGCACATACTGTTTCCTCCGCCAGAAATGCTTTATTCTCCTCTCTTCACCCCATTCATTCCCGCTCATTTAAAAGTCCCATGAAATTGACCAAGACGTTGAAAAAAGAAGTCCCAACTCCATCATCGCCTGCCTGGACTTCACCCCCCAAGTTGCACATACTCAGGAAACATTTCTTTCTCAATCCTTGCCCAAAGTTGCCATTTTAGAAGTGTTCTAGTGACGTTTTGATAATGTCTGTCTCCTCCAAAAATGCCAAGGAGGAGCCGTGCCTGCCCTTCGCTAACCATTTCATCCCCTGCACCTACAACGGTGCCTGGCCGTCATGTGCACTCAATAAACACTTGTTAAATGAATGAATAGTGAGTGAGTGAGTGCTGAATCCTTTTTGAGCCCCAGAAGTCCTGTGCCAGGCTGTAAAATACTAACCTACCTCTTTTCCATCCCCGTGGGATGAATGAACAAGGAGCCAAAGGCACAAAAGACTTCTAGCTATAGCCTCTGGCCGTAATATCTCTCCTCCAATCTTATTTTTCACATCCATTTTTGCCGGGGTAGACAAATATATTTTTTCTCAATTACCATTTATAATAGATTGGTAGTGGCTGCTTAAAAATGCTATATTGGCCGAGGCAGGCAGATCGCTCAAGGTCAGGAGTTTGAAACCAGCCTGAGCAAGAGCGAGACCCCATCTCTACTAAAAATAGAAAGAAATTAATTGGCCAACTAAAAATATACAGAAAAAATTAGCCGGCATGGTAGCGCATGCCTGTAGTCCCAGCTACTCGGGAGGCTGAGGCAGGAGGATCCCTTGAGCCCAGGAGTTTGAGGTTGCTGTGAGCAAGGCTGACGCCACAGCACTCTAGCCCGGGGCAACAGAGTGAGACTCTGTCTCAAAATAAATAAATAAATAAATGCTATATTGGGAATTCTGGGAACCTATCTCTGCTCCCCAGGAAGGAGTGCCTGTATCTATTATTGATGTCTGCTGCTATGCTGGCCAGCAAGGAGTGTCTGCATCCATTGTTGATGTCCGCTCAGACCTTAGAACAGAAGGTAGGGATGCTCTTCCATTCCCCTGCCATCAGCAGTGTGTCCTTCTCTCTCTACTCCCTGGGGGGACCAAATGAATTCTACTGAAGATTCAAGGGCTGGTCACAGCACGCTGTGATCCACAGTTATAGAGACAGCAAGATTCCTAGGCTACTTTACCAATGTCCGGTTGGTTCATTCACCCAACGGATATTCACTGAGCACCTTCTATGTGACAACTCCATGCCAGGTGCTGGAGACACAGCTGTGAGCAAGACACGCATGCTCTCTGACCTTCCGGCGGCGTCTGCAGACTAGATTTCCAAAATCCATCCTGTTCCTTATCACCCAAGTTCTCAACCCTCCCCCTTCCCAACCACTTCCCTCTTATGAACCACCGGAACTCTCTTCCTCAAGTGCGCATGCGCGCGCGCGCTCTCTCGCTCTCTCATACACACACCCCTTCCTAAGTTTTCTCTAAATTCCAGCTTTAACAACATAATTGTGGGACCTAATTGTATCTGCTAGCCTGGGAAAGAGGACTGATAGACCTAGAACAATCAGGGATCAAATAATTGCTAAAGCCATTCATTCATTCATTCATACGTTCATTCAAGACACCTTCCTCTAGCGCCTGGTCTGTGGAGGGCCCTGTGCTGGGCAGTGCTGGGACACGGTAGTGACCACGACAGCCCTGGCCCTGCCCTCCTGGTATTCACAGTCCAGTTGGGGAGACAGATCTGTCCCCAGATAGTAATGACCCAATATGGTTAGGGCTGGGATGTGGAAGCCCAGAAGCGAGTCCTGATCCAGCCTGGGGGTCCAGGAGGGCTTCCTGGGGGAGGAGTCAGCAGTACCGGAGGACACATTAAGACTATTAATAACAAGAGCAGCCTGGTCTGGGGGCGGGAGTGAAATTTGCCAGGCGTTACACCAACAGGCTTTAATGCATCATCACTCCTGTATATTTCCCCAAACCCTGAAAAGTAGGTGCTATTATTAGCAGCAGGTCAGGAAATTGAACTGTCACTTCCTAGTGTGAGTTATACAGCCCTGGGCCCTGCAGTCATGAAACTTACAGCTTAGCGGTGACACAGACCCATCCCTAGAAAGTGACAACTCAGAGTGGGAAGGGCTAGGACAGGGAAGCCTAGGGGGCATCGCCCAGCCCAGGAGTCCAGGAGGGCTTCCTGGAAAAAGGGATTGCTCAGCTGAGACCCAAAACATGAGCAACCGTGAGCCGGGTGACGAACAAAGGAAAAATGTTCTGGGCAGAGGGCCCGGCAAGGGCAAAAGGCTGAGGTGAGAAAACATGGTTCATTAAGAATGACTGCAAGGGTTTCCTCTGGCTGATGGGGTAAAGGGACAGGAAAAGAGATGTCACAGCTGTCTTCAGCAGCCAGAGCACTCAGGATTTAGTAAGCCAGGCTCAAGAACAGGAACTTCGTCCTGCCCTGTGGGCAGCAGGACAGTGTGGACCTGCTGAGGGTGTGGCTCTGATTAGTCAGCAAGGAGCGTCAGGGGATCTTGGAGAGCAGGTTTCATTTCCTTTCCCGGATCTTGAAAGTGCTGGGGATTTGCAGGGGAAAAAGAAGGGGAACTACCACTACACCCCAAAGGCAGGTAAATGTGGCCAGTGGGAGATGAAAGAGGGGAAGAGCCTGCTCTGGTGGCCAGATCTGGCGACCAGAGAAGGACAGGCAAGTGGTTGCTGTTTTCAGGGTTTTCTTTTCTGGCTCCTTCCTGCTTAGCCTCAGACTGTAGAAGATGGAAGCTTTGCCCTCACCAACACCACCACCCTCCTCTCTGTCCACCCCCACAATAGCACCAAAAAGAGGACAGGACAGGGGTTGTCACTACCATTTTCCATGTGAGGAACGTGAGATTTAGGTGCAATGAGGTCTCCTCCCTGCATAAAACTCTCTATAGCTCCCTACTGCCCATGGCAGTAGTTCCTAATCAGGGATGCCTGGCAAGGTAATACAACGTGGCCTCACAAGCCCCAGGACACGAATAGTAACTGCTGCCATTTGTTGAGCACCTAAATAAATAAAATTTTTAACCATATAATTTATTTCTAATAAACTTATTTAACCATCACCATGTTTTTATGATCCCCTATTTTATGGATGAGAAAAAGAGGTAAAAGAAGCGATATAGGGGCCGG
>VBSM01003212.1:6480031-6491736 GCA_008086735.1 Cheirogaleus medius
TGCTTAGACACCAGCTATTAACTGGTGGAAGCAAACTTTAAACCAAGTCACTCACATGCCCCAGTTTCCACCCCACCCCCATGCCTTCCTCCGTCCCTCCCCTGCCCCCAGGCTTCCTACATCACACTCTTGGACAAAGCTTCACATCTGACATTTTAAAGCATCTGTGACTACCAAGAGCATCCCTGGGTAGGAACCGCTGCCAAGCCCTTATTCTGCTGGAGCGAGTGCTCAACAGCAATTTGGCAATATCTTCTAGAAGCACAAATGTGCATGCCCTTTGATCCAGGAAATCAACTTCTAGGAATGTATGTGACAGACACGGTCCCATACAGGGACATGGTGACCCAGGGCAGCACAGTTTGCAAGTGCAAAGTGTTGGAAACACCCAAAAGGCCCATCCCCATCCTCTGAGGACAGGTTGGAAAATGATGGTGCATTCATGCAAAGGAATACAACATAGCTGTGAATGAATGAATGAGGCAGCTCGCTATGTCCTCATATGGAAAAATCATCAAGATAAGTTGCTAAGTGAAACAGGAAGAGACAGAACACTACTACCATTCTATTTATTCAACGGGAGAGAGAAGAATAAGGAAATTGATTCACATTTGCTTAATTGCACAAGCTTCCAGAATATTCTTTTGGATCCAGAATTTGGAAAGCCACAGCATCAGTAGGATGCACTCCGAAGAATTATAATAGGCCTATTGGAGATATCCATTCACTTATCTACTCTTTCAAAAGATATTTCACTCTAAAAAAATAAAATAATAATTGTTTTTTAAATTAGCCAGGTGTAGTGGTGCACGTCTGTAGTCCCAGCTATTCGGGAGGCTGAGGCAGGAGGATCGCTTGAGCCCAGGAGTTAGGGGTTGCAGTGAGCTATGATGACACCACTGCACTCTAGCCTGGGCAACAGAGTGAGACCCTGTCTCTAAAAGAAAAAAATTAAATTAAATTAAAATTAAAACAACTGGTTCTAACACTCAAGGAATTTAGAGTCTTAACAGGGAGACACACCCAAACAAGCAGATATGCCCAAAACCAAACTTGCTTTTCCTTCCAAGCCTGCTTCTCTGATCGCCTTTCCTATCTCAGTTAAAGGCAGTTCCTTCCTTCCTTAGGCCTGAAAGTTCGAGTTTTCTGTGACCTCTCTGTTTCTTTCATGCCCCTCATCCAATCGGTCAGCAAATCCCTTGGTCTCCACCTTCAAAATATACGTCTAGGATCCAACCACTTCTCACTGGCGCCCCCTACAGCCTGCTCTGCACACCGCAGCCAGAGGGATCCCCCTCCAAAGTCCTCCCGCCCCCATTCATTACCTCCAGCTGCAGGATAGCATCTGGCCCCTTCTTACCTGTTCGATGCTATTTCTCACTCGCCTCATCACTCTAACTCCACTGGCCCCTTTGCTGCTCCTCCAATCATCATGCAGCTTCCTGCCTCAGGGCCTTTGCACTTGCTGTGCCCCTGTGCCTGAAATACTTATCCCCAGGCATTTTCTGAATTTACTCCATTTAGAGCTCTGCTGAAGCTCACCCAGCTCATAGATGATTTTTCAATCAGTCGGCTCTCACTAGATGTTGCTGCAGTAATAAACAACTCCAAAATCTTGGTTGGCTTACATCATTAATTGCTCATTCATGTTACTCACAGCTGGCTAGCTGTGGCCATTCTGCACTCGTCTTCTTCCTCCCAGGATCGTGTCATTGATCCTGATCGAAGGAGAAGAGCGGTGGATGAACCAGGCCACAGCTTCAAAACTTCTGCTCAGAATCAGCCCGCCTCACTTCTGCTCACATTTCATTGGCCAAAGCAAGTCATACGACCAAGCCTGCCATCAGCCAGGCGGGGTAATAGAATCTTCTTGCAGGGACAGAAGCAAGTAACTGGGAACAATTATACAATCCACCAAACCTTCCCTGACAACACTTCACTGGCCTATGCCCCTCTAGAATTCTCCATCACCCACTCTCAGTTGTAAACAATAGATACCACTGACTAGGCACAGCAGAAAAGCTAGGGTAGCTTGCAGAATATCTGGGAGGACCAAAGAGCAAGACTGAGCTGTACAGGAGAAATTATGCCAACAGCCCATGAGGATGTCTCTGGACCAGACTCCAGAAACTTCACCCCATCCTCACCCCAAAAGACCAGGGGCAGGGCCACCATGCTGCACAATTCCAGGGCAGTATCCACACTGTTGGCTATGGAGTTCCCTGTGAACATGGTGTAAATGTTTATCTTTCCCCTCTTCCATCCTAGCATGGGAGCTTCAGGAGGGCAGAGACTTTGTCTCTTGCTCATGCTGCGTCTTTAGCACCTAGGACAGGACCTAGCACATAGTAGGTACTTGATAAATATGTACTAACTGGATGAATACAAGAGACGAAAGGCCCAAGGTGGGGAAGTCCAGGGGGCTGTAGGAGCCAGAGGAAGGTCATTTCGATGAGATCTCAGGGCTCAGAGGTGGGGAGGGGTCATGAGGGGTTGCCAGGGAAACTGAAGAGCTCCTTGGCCCAACCCTCCCATCCCAACTGGCAGCAATTTCTCTCCATCAAATCCTCCTCCCACCCTCATGCAGACGTTAAACAGGACATTTTATTTAATTCAGCCTTTTTTTTCCGAGACAGGGTCTCGCTCTGTTGCCCAGGCTAGACGGCAGTAGTGTCATCATAGCTCACTGAAACCTGGAACTCCTGGGCTCAAGCAATCCTCCTGCCTCAGCCTCCCCAGTAGCTGGGACTACAGGTGCACACCACCACACCCAGCTAAATTTTTTTGTATTTTTTTGTAGAGACAGGGTCTCCCTAATTTGCTCAGGCTGAAATCCTGGCCTCAAGCAATCCTCCCACCTTGGCCCCCCCAAAGTGCTGGGATTATAGGCAAGACCACCCATGCCCAGCCTAATTCAGCCATTTTGACAGCATGGACCTTATGACCTTCCCAAGTATTTGTTGACCCATTTTGGGAGGGGGGATGGCCAGGAATATCAGCCACCAAAGCCCCTCCCCGTCCTGCTGACCCTCACCACATCCTAGTCCCATCTCTGACTTCATCCCACCCTTCACCCCACCCTCGGCCCTCGACCCTGCCTTGATTCTGCTGAGAGCCTGCATCATTCTCATTATGTGGGATTGTTCAAGACCAAGGCTTTCATGGTTTGTTTTCAGGCCAATGCCCCATTCCTGTCACCAAGGAGTCAGATGCCCAGTGGGGAAGAGGCAGAGGATGGGGGAAGGGGACCCCAACCATGAAACCCAAACATCAGCAGGTGAGGGTGGCCTGTGACCACCCAGAGCTCCGAGAAGAGGTGCTGGGGTCAGTGTGTCTGGGGAGCCCTGAGAGGTGGGGGAACCCCAGATGGTGATGGCATCGTCCAGAAGAGGAACATAATGGCAGCCACAGGTTCCCAATCTGTAAATAGCAGAGTGAGGTACCGGAAACTTCAGAGATTTCCAAGAGCATGGTGGAGGGGCCATGAGCACCCATTGGATCCAAGGCAGACAGAGCAGCTGGGGACAGGACCCTCCAAATGAGCCAAAACCGAAAGAAGGAATTTTATTAGAAAGATACAGGGATGTCACCAACTGGCGCCAGGGCCCTAGTTGGCACCCATGCGGGTCCTGGCCAGGAGGGACAGGAGGAGGCCAGGAGTCTCTCAGGCTCTGTCTCTGAGCATCTGGCTCTCTGGGTCCCTCTGTCACCTCTCATCTCTCTCTGCCTATCCTGTGTCTCTGTCTCTTTCACCTCTCTGTCTCTGTGGCTACCTTCGTGTCTCTTTTTCTCTCCCTATATCCCAGTCTCATCTCCCTGTCTCTGTCTCTGTCTCTCTCTTTCTTATCCCCCACCCCCATTTATTCGTTCTGTAACCCTGATCGCCCCAGACATGATGGTGTCATGCGTCTTAATCTGTTTATGGTCTGTTTCCTTCCACTAGCACATGAGATTAGTGGAGGCAGGGATTTTATAATATATTTTGTAATATATTCGACTGTATCCCTAGTGCCTGGAATTCTCCCCGGCTCAACAAATATGTTTAATGAAGAATGAATAAGTCATTATCCTCATGAACATTATTTGACAGCAACTGCGAAGCAACAATGATAATTGTGCTTGTTCTGGCACTCGTTGGCATAGCTGCTGTTTGTTGAGTGCCAGGAACTGGCCTGAACAGTTTCTTGTTCAAGCCTCATAGTACTTATACCATCAGCATGCCAATTTTTCGGATGAGGAAACTGAGGCCCTGTGGGGAGAAGTAACTCGCCCCGCATGAGCCCAGGCCTTGTCTGCCTCCCAAGCCCACGGGTTTGGGCTGAGTGGAAGGACAGCCTGGGGATCCGTCCTGAGCAGGAGTTGGAATCTCAGCTCTGCCTCTAAGCAGCCGCGAGTCTTTATTCTGCCTTGATTCTGCTGAGCTGGGTCTGTCTGCATGCCTCAGTTTCCTCGCTTGTAAGCCGCGGATCCCGCAGCAGAAGCGTCCCGGTACCGGGCGCCGAGCGCCCACGGAGCAGGCGCGGAGGGAGGGGCAGGGCCTGCCAGCCGGCTACCGGCGCGGGGACAGCCAAAGGCCCCTCCCCCGCGTCACCAGTCTGGACGTAGAAGCGGCGGGCTTCCCCTTCCCGACCCCGGGCAGGGGCGGCGCGGCCACCAGGGGATTCCTGCGCCGGCGTTCGGGGATCGGGGACCGCGACTCGCGTGGCCGGCCCCGGCAGAGCGGGCGGACGCCGGCGAGCGAGGAGGAGCCGCGCCCCTCCCCGGGGCCCCGCTGCCCGGAGGAGGCCCGACATGGCGGGACACCGGGCCTCCGCGTGGCTGCGGCTGGTGCTGTGGCAGCTGTCTCTGGCCTGGTCACCCTCGGGAGCCGGTGAGTGACCCCCCCCGCGGCGCAGTTCGGCGGCCCCTGCCCCGCCCCCACCCCGTCACTCCGTGCCCAGCCGGGCTCGCGGCTCTCCGGGTCCCTCCGGGTACCGGGTACCCAAGGCTGCCGGCGCTGCCCTGAGCCCCCGACCCCCACCTCCACTCCCACCCCCACTCCGCCCCGGGGCTGGGAGGGACACCGGGCCGGGGTTGGGGCGGGACCCTCCTCTCCGCCGCTGCCAGGAAAGCTGTCGCAGTTGGGTACAGAGATTTCCCCAAAGGTCGGTGGGTCTCCGGGAAAACCAGCCGAGCGTGACTCACGCAGGATTACCCTACCTCCCGCTCCCGCTCCCCGCACCCGCGCCACACCCTGCAGCCTGCTTCCTCCCCTACCCAGGATGGCTGATAGGGCAGGGGGGCAGTGGCACGAGACCCCCTTCCCCCTCTGACTCTAAATGCCTGGCTCCCAGGGCCTGGCCATTCATTCGTTCATTCATTCCTAAATTCATACATCCATCCCACCCACGCTTTGAGCACCTGCTACGTGTCAGGCAGCGTTCCAAGTGCTGAGGACTCAGCTTTGAAATCGGGTGGCCCTGGGTTCAAAACTCAGCTGTTGGCATTTAAAACCTGTGTGACCTCGGGAAAGTTACCTGAGCTCTCTGTTTCCATGAAATGGGGGTGGGAAAGAGCCACCTTGTAAGGCTATGTCTTGGGAGGGTGCAGAGCAATGCTGGACACGAGGTAATGTGGGGTGGTGAGCACACTGGTCTGGCCTGGGCTGGGGGTTCAAAGTTCACTTACTCAGAGCCACACAGCAAGTCAATGGTAGAGCCGGCATTCGAACCCAGACCCCAAACCAGCGTGCTCACCACCCCAAAAAAATTTACTCCTGCCCACCTTCTCCAGATCTTATTATTATGAATAAGAATGCACAGGATTATGTTTATTAATGTCAGGTTTTTTTGTTTGTTTTGTTTTTGAGACAGAGTCTCACTCTGTTCCCCGGGCTAGAGTGCCGTGGCGTCAGCCTAGTTCACAGCAACCTCACACTCCTGGGCTCAAGCGACCCTCCTGCCTCAGCCTCCCAAGTAGCTGGGACTACAGGCATGTGCCACCATGCCCGGCTAATTTTTTCTATATATTTTAGTTGGCCAATTAATTTCTTTCTATTTTTAGTAGAGATGGGGTCTCGATCTTGCTCAGGCTGGTTTCGAACTCCTGACCTTGAGCGATCCGCCCACCTCGGCCTCCCAGAGTGCTAGGATTACAGGCGTGAGCCGCACCCGGCCTATTAATGTCCATAAGAGCTAACACATGATGAGGACCTGCTGCCTGCGGGGGCCCCAGGCAGAAAGATTTTCATATAGGCTCTGGTGGATTAGAGGTCAGGCTCTGAGTACAGATGGCCCAGGTTCAAATCCCAGCTCTGCTGCTTACCCCCTGCATGATTTTTAGGAAACAGCACTCTGTTTCCTTCTCCCCTTCTATAAAAGGATGCTAATGAGAGTGCTTGAGGTTAAACAAGTGCTTAAAATAGCCCCTGATCTGTGTTCACTGTTATAAGTCCCATTTTACAAAACAGAGAAGTTAAGTAACCTGCCTAAAGCCTCACACCAGAGATCAAAACCCTGGGCTATAATTGTGTCACTTCCTGTGACAGGACCCACACGCGCCCCCCCCACCCCCCCAAACATTCTCCCAACCTGAGTCCATCCAGAGTAATACCGTATTTCATGGACTCTAAGACCCACAGTTTCTTCTCGTTTTCCACACTGGGGATGCTCTAACCAGGGACAAGGAGTTGTGCTGTAAGTGACAAGTCATGTACACTTTAAAATGGCTTAAGTGGTAAATTTGACATTTTAATTTACAATTTTAAAAATCGACGATGGTGAAATAGAGAAAATACGGTAATAGTAGCAGGACGTAAGGTAGTGGCAGCCGCAGTGAAGGCGCACCTGAGGCCGGACCGGCTTGCATACTCATCCCGGATGCCACAACCTTCCTCCCCTGCCCCGACCCCTGGGGGCTCCGGGCCTCAGCTTGCAGGTGCACGCCCAGGTCCCTGGCCACCCTGTCTAGCCTGGGGTCGCCGAGGTCTGACCTGCCTCTGGTTTCGCCCCCAGGAACCGAGACAATCGACGTGCAAGCGCCGGCCCAAGTGCGTGGCCTCTTGGGCGGCAACGTGACGCTGCAGTGCCACCTTCAGCTACTGGATTCCAGCGTGCAAGTGACGCAGGTGACGTGGATGCGGCGGCAGCAGCCGGCAGGGCAGCGCAGCAGCGTGGCGGTCTACCACCCCGCTCGCAGCCCCTGGTACTTTGACCCGGAGCGCGTGGAGTTCGCGGCTGCCCGGCCGGGCGGCGAGCTGCGCGACGCGTCGCTGGTGGTGTCCCAGCTGCGCGGAGAGGATGAAGCCAACTACACCTGTCAGTTCGCCACCTTCCCGCACGGCAGCAGGAGCGCCAGTACCGCGCTCGAGGTGCTCGGTGAGCAGAAGGGGATGGGGGGCGAGCGGAAGGCGGGGCCGCGGGAGGGAGGAGCAGGGAGGTGGGCAAAGAGGAGGAGGGTCTCGAGGGAGGGACAGTCCCTCCACTGCAGGGATTCTGTGGGGACAAAAGGAGGGCGGGGCAGTGGTGGGGGTGCAGAATGGGTGAAGGTCGTGGGGTCCCTGTGGGCAGGGGAGACTAGAGACCTTCCAGAACAAAGATCTTCTAGAAAACTGAAAGCAGAATGTCCCAGGGGGTATGGGGAAGGGGACATTGGGAGGGACCTGGGAAGGAGGGAGCCCTGGGTGGTTTCTTCTGGGTCCCTCCTTTTCTCTTCTGTAAGAGGGTTGGCGACAATAGTGCCGCCCTCAGAAAGCTGCCCAGTCCCGGTGGGTCTATCCTGATGTAGCGCTTAGAACAGAGGTGCTTCGTGGGCCACGAGAGCCCCGTTAGCGATTGTCACTCCCTTTGGTGAAGAAGGAGGAAGTTGAAACAGAGAAAGGTGAGAGAGCAGGGATCCTGGCATTCAGCAGAAGACTTTCTGGCTCCCTGGAGTGAGGGGTTCATTTACGCAAGCACCATAGTGTCCTCCTCTTGGAACTTGAGCAAGAAGTCTCTGTGCCTCAGTGTCCTCAGCGGTGGGATGGGAGTTGCCATGAGGATTAATAAGAGCTGACTTTTTTCTCTCTTTTTTTGGCTTATGTGCCAGGAACTGTTCCAGGCCTGTGCAGACTCATGATGAGGTCATGATGTCAAGGGCTCAGAATAGTTCCTGGCATTCAGTGCCAAACCAAAGGCAGCTCTTGTCCCTCCGACAAGCCTGGGACTCCAGACATTATGGTTTAAGAGGAAGGTCAGACAGAAACTGTGAGTCAGATTAAGGAGAAATCTTAAGTAAATATGAACACAGGTAATAATGAAGCCCCAGGTTTGGGAATCACCAGAATGATGGTTTCTTGATCAAGGTGGTTTTGGAGTCAGACCTTTTGCTTATAGCTGCATGACCTTGGGCCAGTCACTTCCCCGCTCGACTTCCAGGGCTCAGCCCCCCTGACTCCCAGACCCAGGCTCAGGCACCCCCATCCCAGCCCTGCCCGCTCTGGGTTGTCACTGTCTGGGGAAGAGTCTGCCTTCTCTTTGAACTGTGTACCCCAGGAGGGCAGGGCCGGGTCCCCAGCACTGCCCATCAAATAACATTTATTGAGCACTTATTATATGCCAAGTACCTGCATATTCTCATTGCCTGTGACCCCTTCATTATCCCCAGTATACAGACAAGGAAACTGAGGCACAGGCTTGCCCAAGGCCACCTTGCTTCTCAGGGACAGAGCTGGGGTTTGAACCATGCCATCCTATACTCTTAATGAACACCCCTCTTCTGCTGCTTGTGGGTTCGTTGGATGACTGCCAGTCTGGGGTGACCTGTCCCTTTTGTTCCTCTCCCAGCCCGGCCCCAGAACACAGCCAAGGCCCAGGAGGTCCCACCCAGCCTGTTTACCTCGGAGCCTGTGCCGGTGGCCCGCTGCGTGTCCACAGGGGGTCGCCCGCCCGCCCGCATCGCCTGGTCCCCGCACCTAAATGGAATAGTCAATAAGAGCCAGGTGCCAGGGCCCCTGCCCAGCACATTCACCGTCACCAGCATCTTGACCCTCAAGCCCTCAAGCCGAGTGGACGGCAAGAATGTCACCTGCACAGTGGAGCACGAGAGCCTGGAGGAGCCTGACGTGCTGCCGGTGATGCTCACCGTGTCCTGTGAGTGTGCCCAAGTGCGGGCCAGGGCGACAACCACCGCCAGGCCACCTCCATCGCCCCTTCGCCTACACTGCACCCCAGGCCACTGCTGACATGTCTCTATCATCTACACTTGCTGCCCTGACTACTGTTTACATGCTCCCCTGGGCCACTAACAGCACTGTCCCTATCGTCTATACCAGCTTCTTAGGCCACATTCAACATTGCCACCCAGGTCATCTGCCCTGGTTCCCCCAGCCTCTGTCTACACCGATTCCCCACACTGTCTATACTGGCTTCCTGTGTTATGAGTGCCCAAGAGGCCTTTGCTCACAGGACACATAAAACACACCTGGACCAGGCTACTCGGGAAAACTAGTAGAGGAAGGCAGGTCCTGAGGAGCCCTCTCTGTGTCCCCGCTGTCCCAACCCTCCACAGGCCTCTCTGCTCAGGCTGCTCCCCAGACACGCCAAGGCCTTTCCCTGCTGTCATGTCAGTGGCACGTATCTTTAGGCCCCTCTGAAGGCTCCTTGTCTCTGAACCTGTGTGTCCATCTATCCCCAGACCCCCCCGAGGTCAACATCTCTGGCTATGATGGCAACTGGTACCTCGGCCAGAGCAAGGCCAGCCTGACCTGCAGCGTCCGCAGCAACCCAGCGCCCACGCACTACAACTGGAGCACGTGAGTCTGGGTAGACCCGGACCCTGGGTGTGGGGGAGGAGGGGCTGGGGCCGGACCCCTGGGTCTGAGGGGGGAGGGGCTGGGGCTGGACCCCTGGGTCTGGGGGAGGAGGCGCTGGGGCTGGACCCCTGGGTGTGGGGGAGGAGGCGCTGGGGCTGGACCCCTGGGTCTGGGGAGGAAGGAGATTCAAGAAAGTAAAGAAAAGAAAGTCGACTTTGGGCCCCCAGTACAATTTCTGTCTTGCAACTGCAGATTCACTGGTTGGTTTGGTCCAGATTCACAGATGCACCTGCTCTTTGGGGTGTCCCTGCTCTGTGCTCGTCCCCTCATCCCACGTGACCGCCCTCCAGGCACAGTCCGCACTGTCGCCGTGCCAGGTTAAGGATCAGCCACGAGACAGCAGACGTAGTTCTCGGGTCTGTGTCTGGCTCCAAACCTGATCCCCTCAGCCCCTGAGCTGTAACCTCGGCCCTGTCACCTGGTGTCACCTGCTCAGTCATCTCTGACAAAGCAAGTGCCATCCCCATTGCCTAGATGATAAAGTTGAGGCTCAGAGCAGTAAGATTTCCCCAAATTCATACTGAGGCTTGCGTTAAGAGGAGGGGTAGGCAAAGGCGAAGGGATGGATTATTTTACATAATTTTATTGGGCCTTTTTCCTCATTACAAAAATAACTTGTGCCCACTGTAGAAACTTCAGACAGTACAGTTATGAGCAAAGAGAAGACGGTAGCACCTATAGTCAAGCGTACCCAGCCACTTCCAGAAATATCCACTACTACTGTGTTATGTATCCTATTATCTCTGTGTTTCTAAACAAAAAGTAGAATTGTGCTGTAAGTACAATTTTGAAACTTTTCCTTTAACTTTTGAACACCTTTCCATGTCAAAGCACACAGATCCCACAACCTCATTTTCCCTGACATTTTACTAGGAAGATTTTTAAACATACAGAAAGATCGTAAGACTCTTCCAGGAAACACTTAAAATTCCACCACACTGATTCTCCCCCGAACACCTTGCTGTCCTTGCTCTGTCACCTTCTGTCCACAAGTCCGTCCCTCTGTCCACCCATCAATCTGCCTTGTCTTGAGTGCATCTCAAAGTACCCACAGCCCCTTGGTCAATGTCGCTGGAACTCGTCATATGTGCACGCCATCGCTTATTTAACCGGTCCCTAACATGGGACACGAAGGTCGCTTTTCATTTTTAACTCTGCAAATGTCATGGGGGTGACCAGCGCCCACCACCCACCTCTGCGGATAGCACAGTCATTGATCAATTGTCAGTGGATGGAACTGCCCATCAGAGTTGTTCGATGGGGGTTGACAGATGGCGCCTTTACTGTCCTGTCTCCTCCCCGTCTGCGCATTGAGCAGTTCCTTGACTGCTTCCTGGGTGCCAGGTGCTATTGGCACCTACGTTAACATACATTGGTTAATAACACTGACCAAATTTCCTCCCCTGGGGAGCTCCCATCCTGGTGAGCAGAGGCACAAAGGCAAGATAAAGTCAACCGTGTAGCGTGTCCAGTGGCGACAGTGCCGTGGGAAAGATAGGGCAGGTGGGGATGGGAAGGGTGGTCTTTGCAGTTGAAACAGGGTGGCCTAGGAAGGTGTGGCTAAGGTGACATCGGAGCAGAGGCCTGAAGGAGGTGAGGGTAGCTATGCGTGTGTCTGGGGGAAGAGCATTCAGGCACAGGGAACAGCATATGCAAACCCATTTCTGTCCATCAGTCCCTGCATATGCAAACACCCTGCAAATCTAACTGGAGTGTTCGAGGACCAGCAAGGAAGCCACCGTGGATGCAGAGACGGGCGCAGAGGGGAGAGCAATGGCTAATGTGGGCAGAGGTGGCAGGAGGGAGGGCAGATCACGTGAGGCCTGTGGCCGGATGAGGATTTCGGTTTGACTGTGATTCCCGGGAGGGTTCTGAG
>VBSM01003212.1:6495989-6520212 GCA_008086735.1 Cheirogaleus medius
CTCTCTGTCTCTTTTTTTTTTCCAACAACAGGTTAATAAATCATACACGCTGATCCGCACCTTGCTTTTATCACATACGGTTTCTGGCGATTCAGGATCCTTAGTTGTTCCACAGCTGCCTTTTACTGCATGAGAGGGACTTTTAGGGCCCTTTTAACCAGGCCCCTGAGGACAGGCATTTGTATAATACCATTTCCAGCCTTTTACCATTACAGTGTGGTAGTGAGTAGCTTTGCACAGTGTCATTTAAGTCACGCTGATGCGTGGTGTAGCACACACTCCTGGAAGTGGAACTGCTCCACCAAGGAGTATGTGCTCTTGTCTTTGTGATAGATATTGTCACATGGTCCTCCGTAGAAGTTGTGCCCATCTCTGTTCCCACCAGTGTTGTTGTAGGCGACAATTCGCTGTTTCAGGGGGACGACTCTCGGATTCCACAGAGCCAGAATTGGGGCTTATATAAACTTACACATAAAACTGAGAAAACTGCAATTATTCATATGAGAGAATGGAGGGGTGGGGATCATAGGCTAAAATACTCCAAACCCTCCCTCAGCGTGGCGCCTGCCTGGCCGGGGACGGGGGGCGTCGAGCCATTACTGTCTTGCCTTCAGGAGCTGTGAGGTCCCAGAAGCCTCTGGGCTGCAGATTGCTGTGGGTGAGGCTGCGTGTGCTACTGAAATCGAACTCATTAAAGAAAAATTATGAAGCGACCCAGGAATTCCACTTCTAGGTATACACCCAAAAGAACTGAATACAAGTATTCAAAGATGTATTTGTGCACGGATGTTCATAGCAGCACTATCCACAATGTTATGGAAGCAACATCAATGCTCATTGAGTGATAAACAAAATGTGTTCTACCCATACGATGGAATATCATCCAGGCATAGAAAGAATGACGCTACAATGCGGATGAACCCCGAAAACATCATGCCAAGTGAAAAATCAGACACAAAAAGCCACATATTGTATGATTCCATTTATATAAAATATCCAGAAAAGGCAAAGCCATAGAGTCAGAAAACAGATTGGTGGTTGCCAAGGGCAGGAGGGAAGGGGGAGCAACTGCCTAATGGGCTTGAGGTTTTCTTTTGAGGTGATGAAAACGTTCCAGAACTAGAGAGTGGTGATGGTTGCCCCATGTTGTGAATCTCCTCAATGCCACTGAACTGTACCCTTTAAAATTATTAAAATGGTGAATTTTATGTGCGCTTCACCACAGTGAAAAATAAAAGTTTTTCCAGAAAAATGATTTTTTTCATTTCCCAGCTCTTCACTCACTGGCAGAAATTTTCGAGAACGAATTAAAGTCATGAAGTGAAGGATGGGTGTATATAAAGACGTGATGAGGATGAGGATGCCTCGACTGTCAATGGCAGAAAGCCCCCCACCCACCACCCACCCCCAACCCCTGCCACCTGCAGGCTGGGACTAAAAACAAGAAACTGGATTGTCTGGCTCTACTCCAGGCACCGTGTGTGGGGCTCAGCTCTGTTGCCTGCTGTCTGTTCTGCTTGCCTCCCTCCACGTAGTGGCATCATCCTCAGGTTGGTGCCAAAATGGCTGCTGCATTCCGGGCATCGCATCCGGACTCAGACTTGGAGAAGCAGCCCACCCCTTCCTGGGCGCCCTCTGGGAACAAGAAACCTAACCCAGCAGCATCCCCTCCAGTCTTATTGGCCAGCACCGCCCACCACTCAACCAATCCCTGGCCAGAAGAATGGGACGGCCTGGGAGGCTTCAACCAATCTGGACCTGCCCTCTGGGGCGGGGAGAGGCCGGGATACTGCAGGACAGAGGATGGAAGCTTCGACCTTTCTATTAGCAGTGATTATCTCTGCGTAGTTGGAAGATGTTTGAATTGAATTTTATTCTCTTCTCTTTTTGAGCACTGTCTAAATGATCTATAATAAACCTCAACTCTTCTTTTAATAATGCAAAAGGAATCGAAGTCATTATTTGAGAAGGAGGGAGAGGGAGGGAGAGAGCGCGCTCCAGCAACTGGAAAATCTAGCTTTATGCACTGCCTGGAAATAATTTTTGCTAGGTTTGCAACCACCTCTCTCTAGCAGACAGACGAAGGAAATCGAAAAACTGCAGCAGGAAGGATTGAGGGTAGATCCTTTGGGAATGCTGACCCCACGGACACCAGCAAGAAACCTTCCAGATTTGTTGGGGATGTGAGGAATTGGAAACCTTTGCAGGGAAAATACATTTCCCTTGAGCAGGATCCCAAGGGGCGGGGGCAATCTGGAAGGTGCAGCAAGTCCAAGGACAAGGTCAATAGTAATAACAACAACGACAGGCGTCAGGCAGAGATGGGGCAATTGGAATCGTTAAGGATTCCAATAGCCTAGAACTGAGGGTGCTCCCTTTAAAAGCTCTGTGTTTCCGCTTATGGACAGGAATTTGGATTTTGAGACCATATCATCTGTCATTTTCCTCCTTTGACGGCAAAGTAATAGACTTCTCTTTCCTTCTCCTCAAAAAAATAAATATAAATAAATAAATAAAATGACAGGCATCATTTGTTTGCTTGACAAGCCTCTTGCATACGGTCCTCCCAGCAACGCCATGAGGTGGCGACGCTTACCCCCACAGAGGGGGGACAGCATTTGTCCCAAGATCCTGCAGCCAAGTGGTGGCAGAATCAAGCTGACAGCCAGACTCGCCAGCGCGCAGCGGGGCTGCCTCGGAGCCTGCAGCTGTTCAATCCACCTGGGCCACACCGCCCTTCCAGGTGGTTCGAAGTCAAGATTCCTGATTTGCCCCAACCCGGGGCCTCTGGAAGAATGCCATCAGCTCTGACACGCTGCCAACCGTGTCCAGGACGCACACGCACAAAGTGGTACTGCTACACTGCACCCCAGCTTAGGATTCGCTCTTCCTGCTAGTCCAGAAATGTCACCAGGGTGGAAACGCCTGGCACTGCCCGCCTCCGATCCCTCAATCCCTGCTCGCTCTGATAGAACTTCCCGAGACAATGAAAAATGTTCTCTATCTGTGCTGTTGAACGTGGTAGCCAGTAGTTTGAGAAACTCGATGTTTTCATGCATTTAATTTTAATTAATTTAAATTTATATTTAAATAGCCCCACGTGGCTAATAGCTATGAGATGAGAGGGCATGACCCTGTGCTCTCCAAATGTCAAGTTCCAGCCCAACAGAGCCCACCACCAGGCACAATCGATTCCTCCCACCTCCCCAGCCTCACACAGACGCACCTGCCCCATCCCACCCAGCCCTCCACTCGCCCAGGGTGTCGCAGCCTCCTCAGTACACCCTGGGAACTACCTCGGCCTCCACACCTCTGCACATGTTGTCTATGCTGCCTGCTACACCTCACCCCACCCCACCCCATTATCTGTCTCATTCTTACTCCAGGTTGCAGCTCAGATGTCTCCTCCTCCAGGAAGCCCTCAGGTGGAGTGAGGTGTCCCCTTGGGCTCTCCCAGACCCCTGGGCTCCTCCATCCCAGCCCTGATCCCTTTGGATCCTCATTGTCTGGGGATGGGGTCTGTCCCCCACCCCCACATAGGGCTGTAAGCCTTGCCATGGCCTAAGAGCAGGGCAGGGTCAGTCTCAGTCACCCATGTGTCACCAGCACCGCCCAGCACCCAGGTCTGGGCACTGGGCGTGTGTCAGAATGGATGAAGAAATGAACGAATGGAGGAGGCTTTTGAAAAACGAGGCTAAGAGCTGTAGCGTGAGTCAGCCAGCAGACTTGCCTCTTTCCCTGAGCCTCGGTTTTCACATCTTTGAGGTGGGAACAGTGATGTGTGGTGGCTGTTGGGGGAGGTAGCGTGTGTTGGGACTTCCTGCAGGGGCCCGCCTGGCCCAGAGTAATTGCTCAAACAGAGGCTGCTGTTGCTGCCCACTGAGTAGAAGAGGTTAATGGAGGTCAGGGGAGGAGCCCGGGGAAGCCCAGTAAGTTTCCCAGTCACCCTGGAAAACTGGTTCATCCAGTGTCTTCTGTCCCAGGGAACACAGGTGGAGCCCGTGGAAAGGGGACGCTGGGGCTGGACCGGCCTCTCTGTGGTGTCTCCGAGGTGTCCCCAGGACCCGCATGGAGCTGGCCCACTTCAGACAGCCAGGCCCAGCCCTCTGACCCCCTTGGTGTTCAGCAGGTGGCCCCTTGGCATCTCTACAAGAGATGAAGATTCCCAAGAGATCCCATGGCCACTTCTCAAAGAGCCTCCTGCTGTCAGGTAAGGAGGGGACATTCCGCAAAGACTGAGGGGAGAAGGTGGGACTTAGCCCAGGGGCTGAGGTTTCCTCTTAGAAGGAGGGAAAGCTTATCCAGGAAGTTGAGGGGCAATAGAATCACAGCACTATAGCTGTTTTATCTATGGAATTTTCTAGAATGTCAGGACCATGAAGGCAGGAATTTATTTGTGTTTGGTTCCCTGCTATATCCCCAGTGCCTAGAAATCTAGAGGAGGTTAGACCTATTTATATAGTTAGTATTGTAGCTTATATTAATATCATATATATGCCTGTTAGCATTGGTTAAATGAATGAATGAATGAATGAATGAATGAATTCAGAGAGCCCAAGTGTTTAGAGGCAGGCCACATAGCATCTCAGGGTGGAAAAACCTTCTGAGTCAATGAGATGGCAAATCTGTGGCATCGTGGCTGTGTTCCCACTCCTACACCCAGGACAGACATCACTAATCAATCCCAGCACTCTTTCCAATGAACAGCACTCCTAGCCCTTGCCCCCATATGAGGATCTCTATCTAGGGAGGAGAATGCCATGGTCCCTGCCCAACACCCCTGATCTCAGGCCTCCCTCGTAACTCCCCACAGCCTTGATCCTGGCACTCTGGATGTCCCAAGGCTCCCAGGCAGCCCTGCACATCCAGAAGATTCCAGAGCAGCCTCAAAAGAACCAGGACCTTCTCCTGTCTGTCCAGGGTGTCCCAGACACCTTCCAGGACATCAACTGGTACCTGGGGGAGGAGGCCTATGGAGGCACAAGGCTATTCACCTACATACCTGAGCTACAGCGGCCCCAGAGGGACGGTAGTGCCATGAAGCAGAGAGACATCGTGGGCTTCCCCAATGGCTCCATGCTGCTGCGGCGCGCCCAGCCCACAGACAGCGGCACCTACCAAGTAGCCATCACCATCAACCCTGCCTGGACCATGAAGGCCAAGACCGAAGTCCAGGTGGCCGGTGAGTGTTAGGGTCTGGGGAAGCTAATGGGCCTTGAACCACTACCAGGGACCAGGCCCTGTACAAACACCATTTTATTTAGTTCTCTCATTCAACACAGACTGCTTGAGCACCCACTATGCACCAGGCCCTAGAGCTATCCTTTAAACCTCACGTGCATTAATATTAATTAATTATTAATATTATTAATAAATACCTGCCTTGTGCCAGACACAGGAGAACTCACCATCTCATTTACTCCTCACGTGCATTAATTAATCAAATGTTTATTGAGCACTTTACTGTATTTCTGGTCATAAGGAGTATATCACTCAATCACTCAATCTTTATGTTCATAAGGCAAATATCTATTGATGAATCCACTCTGGGAAAAGTGCTAAGGACAGGGTGGTGGACAATAGCTATGCTTTCTCAATCTCGGCAGTACGGACATCTTGGACCGGCCAGTTCTTTGTAGTAAAGGGCTTGTGCGTTGCAGAGAAGTTTAGCAGCACGCCTGGCCTCTACTCATCAGATGCTGGGATCGTCTTCCTACTCGTGACAATCAAAAATGTCTCTAGATATTGACAAATGTCTCCCGGGACAAAATCCCCCCTGGCTGAGAACCACTGCCCCATATTAACTCGTTTTTCCCTTAAAGCAACTCTGTGAGGCAGGTGCCATTATTGTTTCCGTTTTACAGATGGGGACACTCCAGTGCAGAGGGGTTATGACTTGCCCAGTAAAGAAAACTAACTGGGAAGATGCACCATAAGAAGGGAGGTCACCAGGGAGGCCTCATGGAAGAGGAGACATTTGAGGAGAGACCAGAAGAAGTCTGGTCATCTGTAGTCTGAATGGTTGTGTCCCCCATGAATGTATATGCCAAAATCTTAAGCCCCCAAGCTATTAAAAAGTGGGGGCCTCTGGGATGTGATTACATCATCAGAACAGAGCACTTGTGAATGGGATTAGTGCCTTTAGAAAACAGGCCCCGGGGAGCTCATTTGAACCTTCCGCCCAATACGGACACAGCAGGAAGTCAGCAGTCTGCAGCCCAGAAGAGGGTCCTCCCCAGAACCTGAGCGTGCTGGCGCCTTGATCTTGGACTTCCCAGCCTCCAGAGCCATGAGAAATAAATTCTCGTTGTTTACAAGGCACCCAGTTTGTGGCATTTTGTTATAGCAGCCCCAATGGACTGAGACAGGAGGAAACCACACAGGTGCAAGGCTCTGAGCCTAGACAAGCTTGGTGTGTTCGAAGCATAGACAAAGGGCGCCATGACCACCAGACAGTGAGCAGGAGGGTGAAGAAGGCAAGGTCTGAGAGGCACACGGGGGCCAGGCTTGTAGGTTGTGGAGAGAATTTGATGAGAAGCCACTAGAGGGTTTTAAACAGGGATATGAATCTGATCCTTGGTGTAACCCCGGGGTGGGGAACCTGTGGCCTTCTAAGTCCTTAAGTGTGGCCTTTTGACTGAATCCCAATTTTACAGAACAAATGTTTTTATTTTTGTGAATACGTCTTTGTCTTTTATATTTTTATTTTATTTTTTAAATGAACGTATTTAAAATACCAACGAATAAATAAGTTTCAATGAAATAATCCTCCCAGATTGACGGGCACAATTAGAACATTAGTAAGTCATAAGGGCTACATTGACGCTGCTCCGCTCATGATTTAGTTCTAACTTCCCCCGCCTGACTGACACCACTACTGAACAAGGCTGGTTGGCGAGAGTTTATGAGGGTCGAGTACACCAGTCTGTTATCAGCTTTCGACAACAGGGCACTGTGTTTCTGTTTGAAGTGGAATTTGTGAATAGCTGCACAGCTCGACAGTGTTCTTTTTTAATTCTGTCTGCTTAACAGCCCATCATGCCAAAGAAGACCAAGAGATTGCCAAAGGAAGAAAACAAGACTTTTTTAAATGAGGTTGGGAATTGCAATATTATCTTGTTTTTGCTAAAGATAAGATGATTTGCTTGCTTTGTGATACTGCAATATCAACATTAAAGAAATTCAGTGCTCATCAGCATGACAACACTCATAAGGATCATAAATATTTTATTTATTTATTTATTTTTTTGAGACAGAGTCTTGCTCTGTTTCCCGGGCTAGAGTGCCGTGGCATCACCCTAGCTCACAGCAACCTCAAACTCCTGGGCTCAAGCAATCCTTCTGCCTCAGCCTCCCGAGTAGCTGGGACTACAGGCATGAGCCACCATGAATGGCTAATTTTATATATATGTATATATATATATTAGTTGACCAATTAATTTCTTTCTATTTTTAGTAGAGACAGGGTCTCACTCTCGCTCAGGCTGGTTTTGAACTCCTGACCTTGAGCGATCTGCCCGACTCGGCCTCCCAGAGTGCTAGGATTACAGGCGTGAGCCACCGTGTCTGGCCAGGATCACAACTATTTTAAATTAGAGGAAGAGCATGAAAGGTTGTACTGCAGAAATTAAAAGACAAAAAACAAAAGCAAAGACAATTCTTTCAAGCAGCAATAAGACCTGGAAATAATGCCACTGAAGCAACTTGTAAAGTAGCTTATACACTCAAGGAAAAAGGGAAGCCATTCGGTGATGTAGAAATTGTGAAAGAATGCATTGTCGAAGTTGTAGGATGCTTAGACCCCAATAACGTTTCAAAGTACAAACAACTGCCTCTTAAGAGAGGAACCATAACTGATTGGCAGCATGAATTAGCCTTCAACTTAACAGAACAACTTCATGCAATACTTCAAAAGGAAAACAGAGAGTATTCGATTGCTTTGGATCAATCAGCTGATATTTCTGACTCAGTGCAGGTTTTACACTTCATTCGGGTCATAACAGAAGATTTTTCTTTGCTACAAACAGTTACTCCCTTTGGGCACTCTTGCAAACAGAACACGAGGAATAGATATCTTCAACAACTTTTGAGACAAATGTTGTGAAGTTGGACTGAATTTGGTAAATTTAGTGAGTGTACGTACAGATGGTGCACCTTCCATGACAGGAAAACATGAAGGGTTTATTGCGCAGATTTAAAAAAAATATTAACAGATCCAGATGCTCTCATTTCTTTTGATTGTATCTTGGATCAGCAAAATCTCTGTGCTAAAGCTACTATTTTAAGTGACACTTTGCAACAAGTTATAAGTATTGTTAACTATGTTTGTGCAAATGCAATACCACATGGTCAGTTTCCTAACACTAAAGTTAAACAGATGAGGCATTCAGTGTGGATTTGCTAAAGTTGAACAGATGAGGTATTCAGTGTGGATCTGCTGTATCATTCTAAAGTGCGCTGGCTATTGCACAGACAGGTGTTAGCCAAAATTTTATTTCTGAAGAAACAGATAGTTAAATTTTATGAAGAACAGAGTCATCAGTGTGAATTGTTGAAAGAAGATTTCTATAGGAATGCAGCATTTCTGGGTGATATCATGTTAAATCAAAACAACTTGAATATTTCTTTGCAAGGTAAAATTAAATCTATATGTAGCAAAAAATTCAAGCATTTCGAAAAAAGCTATCTTTTTTCAAAACATTTCTTCAAAAGGAGATTTCGGATGAACATTTTCCGCAGTTAGCAAAGGTCATTGATGAGCAGGATGATATATGAGAAACATTTGAAGAATACGCAGCTGTTATAGACCCATTGATTGGAGAATACAATGAAAGATTCACTGACTTTGAGGATCATGACATCACACTCAAATTAGCATTTCAGCCTCACCTAGTTGATATCACCAGGGCACCTAAGGAACTACAGATGTAATTGATTGAACTCCCAGATGACAATTTAAAGTCATTGTTCGATGCTAAGGAAGATCCAATCGAAATATGAAAAAATGTAGTAGAATACCCACACCTTCAGCAACATGCCCAAAAAATGCTTTCTTGCTTTTCAACCACTTATGGCTGCAAATCTACATTCTCCTACCTTAAGGTCACAAATGATTGATCCCCATCTAGAGGATCAACTGAAACTCCAGACCTCCATGCTGCAACCAAATATTCAAATGTTTTCCAACAAAAAGCAGACACAGCAAAGTCGTTAAAAGGTTAGTTAACTTTAAAATTAACAAATAGTTTTCATTTTTTGAAATTATTAAGTACCTAGTGTTAATAGTTAGATTTTCACAAAATAATGGACTTTTCTTAAGTATATCTAACTGATGTTTTTTGAATGCGGCCTTATTTGATTACAGCTATATTAAAAAATGCAGCCTTCCAGCATGAAAAGCTTCCCCACCCCTGGTGTAACCCCTCCGTGTGGTGCAGTGCAGGTCGAATCTCTTTTTTATCCAGGAGGGAACTGAGACTCAGGGGGTTTAAGATACTTCTAGAATCTGAGACAACTAATCAGAGAATCAGCAGCGGAGTGGGGATTCAAATGTGGGACCACCTGAGCCGAAGGTGCGTCGCTGCCCGACAGATGCTGCGCTGCGGGGTCGCGCCTTCCTTCACGAGCCCCTGCCTCAGGTGCCTGCTCTGTGTCTGGCCTGTGCCGGGCAGTGCTGGGGACATAGTGGTGACTGAGACAGCTCTGGCCCTGCTCTCTTGGGGCTCACAGACCAATAGGGAAGGCCGATATTCACTAAATAATCACACACACACACACACACAGAGAATACATCACTAGGCTCCATTCATGATGCCAATAAATAAAAATAAAAATGAATTTTAAAAAATGCATCATTATGAACTGTGGCAGATACTGTGAAGGAAAGTGTGGGGATTATGAGATTGTAAGTGGAAGATCCATTCTGGGCATTGGGAGGTTGCCCTGGGAAGGCCACCCTTCAACAAGGCTTGAATGACAATTGGAAGTTCTCAGCAGAGGGGAAAGAGCTGGGGAGTCATCTGGGCAGTGGGCTCTGCCTGTGCAAAGGGCCTGTGGCAGGAGGCCAGTGTCGCTGAGGCAGGAGAGTGAGGGGGGCATCTTCGGTGACCAGCTTGGCAGGATGTGTCCGAGCCATGGCTCAGGCTGTAAGGACAGAAGCTCCCTCCAACCCAACCCCACTCAAAGTGGGCGGTGCCTTGTGGAACCCCAGGGGTAACTGCCAGCATGTCAGCTCCAGGAGGCCAGGGTTTCTGCTGGTCCACAGCTGCCTCCTCGGAGCTCAGAGCAGGGCTGGACATGCTGCCAAACTAGCAGATGGCTGGGGAGCCAGCAGGGCCTGGTAGCCAGTGGGCTTGTGAGGAAGACAAGGTGCAAATTTTGACGATCTCTACCAGGACTGAATTTAAAAAACATAAATAAAATAGAATATTTGTAATAATTTTGTGCATGAAACAAAGTTTGTGTTAAGTACTTATATGTGGAATTTTCCACTTGTGGGGTCATGTCAATGCCCAGAAACTTTCAGATATTTTAGGATTAGGAATGCTCAACCCATACTAGAGCAGCCCCAGCGTACGGATGGGGAAACTGAGGCTCAGAGAAGGGAGGTCAGTTGCTCAAGATCCCACAGCCAGGAAGCAGCAGAAACTGGACTCAAAAGTGCAGAGAGAGATCACGGTCATTTACAGCTTGTGTCTGTTGTCCCGTGACTCTAGCCAGGGGGATTTGGGCTTCTCACCCAAACCTGCACAGACTCCTCAAAGCCCTCTGGGCCTCCGATACCCAAAGCAGTTAATTACGAAGCCCAGCTCCCCTGATTGACCACACACAGAGCACCTTACACGAATTTATGCTCAGCATCCTCCCCCCCCCCATTTTACAGATAGGGAAACTGAGGCACAGGGAGTTTAAGTAACTTGCCCAGGTCACCCTGCTAGAGAACAGCAGATGCAGGACTTAAACCCAGGCTGGCTGGCTCGAGAGCCCACATCCTTAGCCATGACTTTCTTCTGCCTCATCGAGGACTCAGTAGATGATGTCATGGGTTTAATACTGACCAGCAAAATGACCTTTAGTCAAATGACCAAACCCCTCAAGCCCCTCCACTTCCACGTCTATAAAAGGAAGGTGACAACGACACCTCCACCATGCTCATGTGAAGCTGCTGCTTTTTAAGCTGTGGAAATAAGCACAAAAGACCGACCCAACAGGAAAAGCAAAGGCTACTTATTCAGCTCCCAAGGTAGCAAGGGAGTCAGCCAGAGTCACTTGCATTCAGGTAGAGACGCAAAGACAGGCTGGGGAGTGGGAGGGCGTCACAGTGGAAAGAGAGATGGCTTCACCTGTGCCCCGATTGGAGGCTGTTGGCCCAAGGAAGCTGCAGGTGACTCACTGGAAGCAGGACATCCTAGGGGATTGGTTAGGTGCATATTTGGCTTTCTTTGGTTGATCCTAAGCTGGAAGTGAAGACAAAAATTAGAGAAGCTGTTCAGTTATTAATCAAGTCCTGGCCATTTGAGGCCAATTGTTACAGAAGTTATTGTTTAGCTTCCTGGACTGTCACTATCGACAGCAATCTGGCTGCCTGCAAGTCTGGCTTCCTGGGCTCTTTATTATGAGGGGGTTGGTGTCCTGGGCACCTTGCTACAGGCTGCGGGTCAGAGTTCTGTTTTTATATATGGTCTGGCCATTGTCTGTTCGAATATTGAGTGTGTCAAAGCACTTTTTAGATGTGACTGTATGTAAAGATTGCCATGGAGAGATCCGGTCCAGGAGAGAAGACCCGGAAAGTTCTTTGCTAACAGAGTTGAATGTGGATGGTCCCAGAGACCAGGGAAGAGAAAATCCAAAAGGAAAGATTTCAGTCCCGGGAGAAAAGTGGAATGTGGGGCTCTGTTCCACTTATTGCTGTGGAACCAACTCAGTGGTATAAAACCACCACCATTTTATTATCCTCGCAATTGCTGTGATCAGGAATTCAGAGAGGACACAGCAGAGATGGCTTGTTTGCTGAGTGATGCCTCAGCTGAAAAGACTCAAGAGGCTGAGGTTGGCTTGAAAGCTGGAGGCTGGAGGCTGGAATCACCCAGAAGTGTCTTCATTCGTGTGTCTGGTGGATCAGATCATGCTGACTGTCATTGTCAGCTGAGACTTCAGCTGGGGCTGTCGACCAGATGACCTGCATGTGGCCTCTCCGTGTGACTACTTGGGCTTCCTCACAACATGGTGGCTGGGTTCTGAAGGGCGTATCTGGAGAGCGAGTGTTCTAAAATACCAAGGCAGAGACTGTACTGCTTCTTTGGACCTAGCCTTGGAGGTCACACAGTGTCACTTACATGGCATTCTTTTGGTCACAAGTGAGTCACTAAGGTTAGCCCAGATTCAAAGGAGGGAGATTAGACCCCTCCACTTAGTAGGAGAACAGCAAAGTCATTATCACAGGAGAGCATGTGGGAATGGGAGCTTCTGTTGCCATCAACTTTGGAAAATACGATGTGCCACAGGCTCCCTTTTTATAACCTCACTCTTTGTAATAATAACAAAAAATATAACAATTTATAAAAAGAGGACATTTAACATGAGAACCAGGCAGTGTTTTTTTGTTTTGTTTCTTGAGACAGAGTCTTGCTCTGTCATCCCACGTAGAGTGCAGTGGCATCACCATAGCTCACTGCAGCCTCAAACTCCTGGACTCAAGTGATCCTCCTGCCCCAGCCTCCCAAATAGCTGGAACTACAGGCGCAGCCTACCACGCCTGGCTAAGTTTTCTATTTTTTTTTAGTAGAGATGGGGTCTCACTCTTGCTCAGGCTGGTCTTGAACTCCTGGCCTCAAGCGATCCTCCAGCCTCGGCCTCCCAGGACGCTAGGATTGCCCATCCTAGGCAGTGTTCTTTATGCAGCAAAAGAAACTGCTCTTGGCGGTTTTGAGCAGAGAAGGAACAGATGAAAGGATCCAGAACAGCTCAAAGACTCTCCAGAAGGGCCAGGAACCTGGCTTTGGAGGAGTTATGGGCTGAATTATGTCCCTTCTAAAAACTTACATGTTGAAGTCCTAACGCCCAGTATCTCAGAATGTGACCTTATTTAGAAATGGGGTCTTTACCAAGGTGACCAAACTAAAATGAGGTCATTAGTGTGAGCCCTAATCAAATATGACTGGTGTCCTTATACCAGGGGAAATTGGGACGCAGACAGACACACAGAGAGGTCACCATGTGAAGATGCACACAGAGATGGGGTAATGTGTCTACAAGCCACAGAATCCCAAAGATCACCCACAAACCCCAGAAGCCAGGCGAGAGGCTTGCAACAGATCCTCCCTGGGAGCCTCAGAAGGAACCAGTCCTGCCTTGGTCTTGGACTTCGAGCCTCCAGAACCGTGAAACAATTAATTTACACTGTGGAAGCCACCCAGTTTGTGCTGCTTTGTTGCAACAGCCCCAGCAAGTTAATGCAGGGAAGACAGTATCAAAGTCAGGCGGTTCCCAGGAAGCCATCGGCGGCAGAGCACAGCTGTGGCACCGGGTGGAGTCGCCTCACTTGTTCCTGCATCAGAGTCCAGCCAAGTGGGGCTGGTGCCCGGACACGCCTGTGCCGAGGCTGCCAGAGGGCCAGCGGGGCGGGGGGGGGGGCCCACCTTTATTCACGCCCCACCTTCCTGGGAAAGAGCACCCTGAGTTTTAACTGGGTAGGAGCTCCCCCAAATAAAGACGTTTTTCAGGCTCCTTTGCAGCCCATGTGTGGACGGCTCATTCTAACAGCCCTAACCACATGGTTTGGCTAAACAAATCGTTCACCTTGCTGACACTGAGGCCCTGGGAAATGTCACATACACACTCTCTTATGAAATGGAAGGTCTGGGAGCACCAGCTGTGGGCTGGGGCCACGAGCAGCGGCCCCTTCCCTGGGGACCTCTGTCCCCGCCAGGCTGCCTGCCTTGGTTAGATCACCCCACTTCATCATCACAGAAGGAGGTGCTATTCTCTTGTGTCTTACAGAGGAGGAAACTGAGGTTCAGAGAATCCCACAGCTGACCAGTGGTAGAGTCAGGATTCAAATACAACTCTTCCAGACGCCCTCGCCTTAGTCACTGTTGGAGAAAATATAAGCAAAACAAAATAACAATGGTAGCAATAATAGTGACATAATAGTTAAACTAATCCAGTGAGGTAGGAGTTTTCATCAGCCCCGGTTTACGGGGACTCCTAGAGGACTAACAGGGAGGGGAGCTCCAGACGTTGTAAGAAGACTGTGCAAGGAGGGGGGGTGCAGGGGACTGGGAGTCTCCCTGAGTCAACTGACACAGCCTCGGCCACCTCCCGAGTCACTCACAGAAGCCACTGAGTTTTCACTCGCTGTTCTGGGGCTCCAATAAGGTAGAAGGTGCAAAAGTTGCAGGCACAGTGTCGGGAGGAGGAACAGCCTGCAACCCTCTGGGTCTTGATTTCCTCATCTGCAAAATGGGCCTAATTCAGCTACCTTCCTGGGCTGTGGGGACAAATACTGAATATGCCCAAAGACCAGGCAAGCCTGGGAGTGGGTGATCCCCTCCCACCCAGTTAAATTTTCAAATGGGTTTTGGACACCTTGAACATGAAAACTTTTAGGGAAATGGATTAAACAAAGATTGACTCAAAATATTTGTTAATTTGATTGCACAAGTGCATATAAAATGATGCTCTAGTCCATTTGGAAATTATAGTCTTTACTTCACCTACACAGAGCCCGAAATGGCTTATTCTCACCCTTCAAGGGCTCCTAGGACACAGGTGACTCTTTTGGAAGATACAGAGGGGTCATTAGGAGTTCAGGTTGTCTGAATGTAATCCTAGCACTGTTCTTATCGTGAGCCCTCAGGCAAGTTGATTTAAGTCTCTGTGCCTCGGTTTCTCCATCTGTAAAATGGCACAGAACCTACTGCTTTGTTGACTAATTGAGAAAACATTGTGCGTGTGTGTGTGTGTGTGTGTGTGTAGCTATTCATTCAATCTTCCTAACCCTAAGAGTTAGGTATTCTTACTCTCCACATTTCATAGATGAGCCAAATCTCAGAGAGGTTGAGTAATTTGCGCAAGGTCACACAGCCACTAAGCAGCAAAGACTTGAACCCCAGCACTACAGCCTCATAGGCTTTGAACGGAGCCGCAGAGAAAGGCTGGGATATAACAGGCATCCAGCTTGAGATTACAGGGAGGTCCTCGTGCTGGGGGTCAGAAAAGCAGGGGCCAGGTCAGCCTGGTCCCAACCCTGGCAAGTCCAGTTTAAGAATCCTGCGGGTCCCTTTTGTCTCCTACAAAACACAGCCCAGAACCTCATCCTTTACCTGGAAGGAAGGAGGTGCCACCAACTGGGGGGAGAAAAAGCGGGTGGCAGGATGGGGGTGAGGAGTTCCATCTGCGACAGGTGTGTTGTGTGCCTTCCTGATGGTTGGATACTCAGGTCTGAAAAGCAGGAGAGAGCTCAGGGCCGGAAGTAGGACACTGCACACCAGCGCTCTGTGGATAATCGGTGCTCACGGATGCAGGCAGCGGTGGGGGAGCCCTCACGCGACATCACACAGTGTCTCTTTCTCTCTCTCCCCAGAAAAGCATAAGGACCTGCCCAGTGCACACCTGCCTATGAATGGGGGGACCGTGGCCGCCATCATCATCGGATCTCTCGCTGCGGGAGCCCTCCTCATCGGCAGCATTGCCTGTCTCCTGGTGACAAGAGGCTGGAGGGGCCAGAGCCACAGGTATAGGGGCCTCAGGCCTCTCCTTCTTCTGTCTCCTCCTTCTCCCCTCTCAGGTCCTATTGATTCTTCCACAAATTACATCATCCAACTCATACACCATCTCATCAAATATTGGAACCCCTGAGGTGACAAGGATCTTTTTATCCTGTATTACACAGAATTCTACATTTCAAGAGACAGGAAACCTACCCTTAAACTGGCTTACCAAAACTAAGAAATTCTGTATACTCTATAACTCATTAGCTTCAGGTATGGCTGGATCCAGGGGCTCAATTTTGCCAAGAAACTCCTCCACGTACTGCTCAACACTGTTTTTTCCCATGATGGTGTCATTCTCAGGCAGGCTGTCCCCTGGTGTGACAAGATGGCTCCCAGCGGTGGCTCCAGGCTTATACGCCACCAGCTCAGCCACCCCAGAGGAAGGAGAGTACTTTGTTCCTGCTAGTTCCAGCAAAAGCCCCAAGCCTGCCTCTCATTGGTTTAACTTAGACCACCTGTCCTGACTTGAACCAATCATTGTGGCCAGGTGTTGGAATGCTCTGATTGGCCAAACGTGGGCTAGTCGAGCAGCCCTAGAGCCAGGGGTAGATCAAGCTCCACGTGATCAAATGGACGGAGAGCGGGGAGGGGCTCCCCAAAGGAAAACTGGATGCTATTGTCAAAGAAGGGGAGTGGATGGTGGGCAGGCAAAGCCATCAGGTGGTAGAGACGGGAGCCACCAGGCCCGGCCTCAAGTGTACTTTTTAAATAAACAAATTCAAATGAGTCGATTTAAAGAGACATGTTAAAGAAATCATCAGACAAGTGGACGCAGCAGCATCATTAGATGGTCTCTGTAAACGGTGATGTCTGGGGGATGTTGCTTGTTTGGCATAAGGGTGGAAGCTGGGGAGACAGGGATTGTGGCTGGGGGTTATGGAGGCAGAGGCTGGCAGGGACAGAGTGACCATCTCGCCCTCTGGGGACTGGTGGGCTTTCCAGCCTCCCTGGGTCCCTCTCCACCCACCTGAGCATCTCACTCTCCTAATGTCCGTCCCTCCATACGCCCCCAGGATGACGACCACAGAGAACTCTCAACAGGGCCCCAGTCACAACGCTGGTAAGTGGGGGGCCCCAGGTCTCACTACCCGGCCCTCCTCCTGGCTCCCACCTCTTCTCACCAAGGGGTCTCCCAACACACTTGCCCCCCAGACCTCTCTGCCGCACCCTAGACTCAGCCCACAGAACCTGAGCACGTCGGCAGCGCCCCCGGGCCTGCTTTTCCTCCTCTTCTCCGTGGCTGGCACCCCCATCTCATCGTGCGGGGGGTCCCGACCGGCCCCACAGGCCACGACCAACCCAGGCCCGTCTCCTGCATCCCTCCGCCCAGCTCCCCACCGCTCTCCCAGCCCGTCCCTGGGCAGGGTCCTTCTGTCACTCTCTGCTCAAAGGCCCCCCAGGGCTCCCCAGTGCCCTTGGGACAGAGTGCAGGCTCCTTAACGTGGCCCCCCAGGCCTCGTGTACACTGGTCTCCACTGTCTGTCCTGGCTTCATCTCTCACACGTAACATTCCCCTCCTCAAACACAAGAAAGAAAATTGTGTGTGTGCGTGTGTGATCCAGACAGACAAAACACGGTTCCTCAAACATGGCCGGCTCCCACCACCAGGCCTCTGCACACGTCTGTTCCTGCCTTCGCATAGCTCTCACTTCTCTTCATTGTCTCAGATGTCCCCTCCTCCAGGAAGCCCTCCCTGACCCCCAGGCCGATTAGGCACCCGTCTGGACTCCCACAGCCCCCCAGACCCCCAACTCCAGCCCTACACAGCCTAGGTTGTCACCCTGGGGATGGGTCAGTCTTCCCAACTGGACTATGAGCCCCGGGGGGGTGGGGGCCCAGGACTGTCTTGCTCACTGCTATGTCCCCAGCACCCAATGTGGCAAGAAGAAGTGTTTGCACAAATGTTAGTTGAATGAATGAATAATGAATGTGGGCAGGCAGCCAGAGCGGGCCTGAGGGTCCCATCGGTCAGCTGGTACCTCCCCACCCCTTGTCCTGTGTTTCAGGTAACAACAATCCCTATGAACTAATGTCATCTCCGGTCTTCCTGGTGTCTCCCCTCAGTGACAAGGGGTCCACGAACTCAGCCCTGGTGAGCCCATCCCCACCCTCTCCCCTCAGGCCAACTTCTCAAAGGGCACCCCAGGGTACCTTGACACAGAGTTTGGGAACCTCATCTCTCTCTCTCTCTCTCTTTGAAAACTCATAAAGAAAAGAGACTGGAAGGAAACGGCACAATAGAAATAGCATTTGTCTCTGGGGTGTGGAGGCCAGTGGGTGGGTTTTTCTCTTTTCTACTTGTTTGTATTTTCTACACTGAGCAGATATTCTATTTGTAGTGGGGATGGAGTGGGAGGGAGGAGGGACTGATAAAAAGAAGTTATTTGAATTAAATAAAAAGAGAAACTTAAAATGCTCAGGCTAAGAGCTTAGAACCAGAGGTGTGGTCGGGGGAGGCTGAGCATTAATGAGGTGACTGATGGGCCACGTGCCCCAGGCCCACCTATGGGGGGTGCTGAGGTGCAGGGAGTGGCTTCCTTCCGCCCCGGGCCCTCATATTCCAGGAGGGCCAATGGGGACTTTGGATCCAGGACTGTCCATAGCACTAAAGGTCAAAGGTTGAACGGGGGATGCGGGAGGGAGCCAAGGGCCCAGCTCACCTGCGTTCTTCCCTCGTAGCCCCTGCCCACGCCCGCACCCCTGCAGCCGGGGCCGGAGAACCACCATTACCAGGTGTGGAGGTGGCAGGGTTGGGGGTGGGGAGGGGGCCCCATGGAGCCAGGAGCACCAGAGCCCGGACGGGAGGGGCCAAGATGGAGGGCAGGGGG
This sequence comes from Cheirogaleus medius, assembly GCA_008086735.1. Classification (NCBI taxonomy): domain Eukaryota; kingdom Metazoa; phylum Chordata; class Mammalia; order Primates; family Cheirogaleidae; genus Cheirogaleus; species Cheirogaleus medius. The sequence goes on from VBSM01003212.1 coordinate 6,514,591, forward strand.
GAGCATGGGGTTCTCCTTGCTTCTCACCCCAAAGTCTCAAAGTCTCAGCTCCCAGGGGAAGCCCATTCCAGCCTCTCCAGGAGACCCTGGGCAAGTCCCTTCCCCTCCTGGGGTTGCAATTTCCTTCTCTCTAAAAGGGATTCAAGGCCTTGAATCTGCACAAGAGGAACAACGCCCACAGAGGGACAGGGGATTACCCAGGGTCACATAGCCAGCCCGGGCCCAGCTGAACCCCATCACAGGGGCCTGTTTCTGGGCCTGGGCCTCAGTTCCTCGCTGCCCCCTCCTGTCTGCCCCTGTGCCTCTGTCTCCCTCCCAGTGTCACTGTCTACACATCTCTGTGTGTATCTCTGCTACGCCTTGTAGTCTCTCTCTCTCTCTCTGTCTCTCTCCCTGTCTGTGTCTCTGTCTGCCCTGCCTCTTTGTCACTCTGTGTCCGCCTCATTCTCTGGCTCTTTCAGGACCTCCTGTCTCTGCGTCTCACTCCCTGTCCACGCCGGGCTTCCATCCTCTCTCTGCGGGTTTCTCTCTGTGTTTCTGTGTCCCTCACCCTCTGTCCCTCTCTGTCTCGCCCCCAGCTCTCACCCCCCTCCCCATCATAACTGATCTCTCTTTCCCTCCCCCCGCACAGGACCTGCTGAACCCAGACCCTGCCCCCTACTGCCAGCTGGTGCCAACCCCTGAAGGAGCCCGGCCAGGCCAGCTGGAGACAAGGCCGCTGCCCGCCCCGGGGGGCCTCGCACTGATCACAGAAAAGACACGTCCGAGACCAGCAGGACGAGGCCATCAGGGGCTGTGGGGCTGAGGAGGTGGACTCGGCCAAAGACTCAGCATCACGTGGGGCAGGTGTCCCAGGAGGGGGACAGGAGATGGCGACGGGCCCATCTCCTGCTCAGCCCCAAGTTCACAGCTGCCTGCGGTCTGGTCCCTCCTGGCCATGCGTCTGGGAAAGGCAGGCTCCTGCCTCCTGCCGTGCCGGAGTCCCCTGCATCTGGATATTTAGGGGTGAGGAGGGTGGTCTCGGGCCTGTCTCACAGGCACCTGTCTGGCTGGGTTCCCAGTTGTCTGTCCTCAACGCCCCACCCACCCTGCTCCACAGTCACCCTCAGAGTCCCTTCCCCTGGGGCCAAGGCCCAGGGCAGGGTGACAGGGCCCTGGGTGACAGTCCTGGCGAGTCAGCACAGCGGCCGGACCCCTTCCCCACTCAGGCAGCTCCAGCCCCTCTCAAAACCCAGTCTCTGAACCTGCTGCCAACCTCCAGCCTTTGCCCCCACCCGGAATCCCACCGAGTCCCTCAGGGCGGTGGCTCCCTTCTCCACCACCACTCCAGCCCCTGCTCCTGAATGTGGGCTCAGCCTGTCACCCCTTAATCTATTTGTTCATTTAGCAATAAAGGAGCCCTTCCTGTATGCCAGGCTCAGTTCTAGACTCTTGCAGCTTTGGCAGGGAACAAAACAGACACAAACTCCTGCTCTCCTAGAGGGTCACTATGGCAGGGGAGAGAACCAGGAAACAAAATAAATCACTAACGCACATGGCAATGAGCGCACCAGGGAAACAGAGAGGGGAGGGGGCTTGGGGGTATTGGGGATTGAGATTTTAAATGGGGAGGCAGAGAAGGTCTCACTGAGAAGGTGACAGATGAGCAAAGACCTGAAGGAGAGGAGGGAGGGAGCCATGTGGGGCTCTAGTGGGAGAGCATTCTAGGCAGAGGGAACAGCAAGTATAAAGGCCCTGAGGTAGGAGCGTGCCTGGCATGTTCAGGAGCAGCTAAGGAGGCCAATGTGGTGGAGGCAGACGGGGGAAGGGGGAAAAGGTGGGAGGTGAGGGCAGGCGATGGAGGGAGGGGCAGATGGTGCAGGGCCATTGAGGCACTGCCAAGACTGTGGCTTCTGCAGGGCCAGGGGGAGGGCTTGTGGTGGGCTGAATAATGCCCCCCGCCAAAGATGTCTATGTCCAAATCCCCTGTGAAGATGACCTTATGTGGCAAAAGACCTCAGGCGTGATTAAGCTCAGGGTCTTGAGATGGGGAAATTATGCTGGATTACCCTACACGTAATCACAGGGATCCTTCCAAGAAGGACACAGGAAGCGTGAGTCAGAGGGGCGCCGAGGCTGGAGCGATGGCTCTGAAGGTGGGGAGGGCCAGAGCCCAGGCAGCACCTCAGAGCCGGAGTGATTCAACGTGGGAAAGATCCATCGGCCGTCGTAAGTTTTAGAGATGAAAGGAGCCATGAGCCAAGAGATGTAAGAAGCTTCTAGAAACTGGAAAAGGCAAGAAAACGGATTCTGCCCTAGAACCTGCAGAAAACAACACAGCCCTGCTGAAACCTTGGTTTTAGCCCAGAGAGACCCATTTTGGACTCCTGACCTCCAAAACTGTAAGATAAATTTGTATTGTTCGAAGCAACGAAGTTTGTGGCTATTTGTTACCACAGCAATAGGAAACTAATATAGAGGATGAGGAAGGATTTGCAGAAGGAGAAGTTGCATCTCATGCTGACTCAGTATGCAAATACTCCCTAGAAGGGACTTCTCCATCCCCAGAGCACTCCAGACACCTGATGCCTGGGTCTTTGACCTCCTTCTTGCTAACATGGTCACCCAGGTGGCCAGGGCTCAGGGCCAGGAGTGTGGGGGGCTCTGTTCATCCTGACCCCAGACAAGGGGAACTCACGTGCCTCCCTTCTTCTCCTCTATGCCAGCAGCTGATTGTCAAGCCCCACTATCCATTCTCTCCTTTTCCTTAGTAATAGGCTTTTTACCCAAGGATATGGCTGCCAGGCATAAAAACTACATTTCCCAGGTTCCCTTGTGGCTCAAGTATGGCCATGTGACTAACTGCAGGCCAATGGGGTGTGCGCAGGACACAATTTGCAGGTCATGCCCTTAAAGGGACAGGATCCATCCTCTCCTCCTCCTTGGGCTGGGGAAAAGACGTGCTGGTGGGAACCACCTCGGGTCAGGTGAACGAGGGCAGTGCCCTGAGGGAGAGCCTGGGCCGGTCCATGCTCTAGACAGAGCCACCGTACCAGGTTAGATAGTTACCTAAGAGAGAAAGACTCCTCTCTTGAGTAAGCTACTGTTCTTTGGAGATTCCATTACACCTAGCTCCTCTAAATCCCAATTAATACAACCCTACCTCCAAGAGGGCAATATTTTCAAGAGTAAGGTCTCTGACCCCGGCTGCACTCCTTCCCACTCACTTGGTACCAGTTCCATCATGGACTGAATTGTGTCCCCCGAAATCCGTATGTTGTATCCTAATCCCCAATGTGATTGCATTTGGACGTTGGCCTTAAAAAAGATAATTAAGATTAAATGAGGTCGTAAGGGTGGGCCCTAATTCAATAGGACTGGTGTCCTTAAAGAAGAGGAAGAGACACCAAGGAGGCATGCCCACAGGGGAAAAGGCCATGTGTGGACACAGTGAGGGGGTGGCCATCTGCAAGCCCAGGAGAGAGGCCCCAGGAGAAATCAAACCTGCTGACACTTGAGCTTAGACTTCCAGTCTCCAGAACTGTGAAAAAATAAATTTCTGTTGTTTAAGCCACCCAGGCTGTGGTATTTTGTTATGGCAGCCTGTCTCTGTCCATTTTCTGCTGCTATGACAGAAGAGCATGGCGCCGGCACCTGGCAAGGGCCTTCCTGCTGCTTCACCCCATGGCGGGAGGCACAAGGGCAAGAGAGGACCAAACTCAGTGTTGTAGCAAAGCCACTCTCTCAGTGACTAACCCACGCTCGTAATGATGACAGTAATCCATGCATGGGGGCAGAGGGTTGAATTTCCAACACATGAACACATTTGAACCACAGCACAGCCTAGCAGATGAATGCAGGCCCCTTCCACGACAGTCCTGGGACATGTGAGATCAAAGGTATCCTCTTCCTTCGCCACTATACAACCGGATTTGAATTGAATAATAATAACAATCGCGCCAGTGAATAGAGTCTGGACTTTTAGACGTCTGAACTTCTCGAATTCTTAGAATAACCTTGGGAGGCTGGGTCTGTTATAGTCCCACTTTACAGATGGAGAAACTGAGGCTCAGAGAGGTGAAGTCACTGTCCCAAGGTCACACTGAGTATGAGGAAAGGCCAGCACTGTGGTCAGATGAGCTCGGTTATGCTGCAACCTATAACAAGCAACCTTGCAATCTCCACAGCCTAAAATATGAAAGGTTTGTTTCTTGCTCGTGCCACATGTTCAGCTCAGGCAGGCAGGCAGGTGTGACAAGGGTCAGGAGAGCCGTAATCCAGGAACCAGCTGCCAGAGCCAGTCACGACAGCAGCAGGGAAAGGAAGGGAACGTGGCAAATTGTGCGCTGGCTTTTAAAGATTTCCACCCAGAAATGACACTTCCGCTCACATTTCATTGCCCGAAGCAAGTCCCCTGGCACCATCTCACGTCAAGAGGGCTGGACAGGTGCAATCCTACCATGTGCCCAGAAGAGAAAGAACTGGAATGTGTTTGAGCAGCCCAGTGATACACCATCAGGAGTCAAACCCGAACCCACACTCTCAACCACAATGCTTTTCTGAGAGCAACGTCCAGGTGGGACTTCCTTACTTCATCTAGTCATTCCCTGACTCATTCATTCATTCAGTAGACACCAGACCAGGGTAGTGGTGGACCAGACCAGACCAGGGATGGCCAGGGGAGGCAGTACAAAATATTGCCAGAGTTTGGTCCTGGTCTGGATAGAGGGGGTTAGGGAGAAGGGTGCGTCAACAATTCATTTATTCCTCGATTCAACATTTATTGAGCATCTGCTGTATACAGCACTGTTCTAGGCTCTGAGGACGCAGCTGTGAACAAGACAGCCATCCCTGCTCTCAGAAAGCTGACCTCCTAGTGGGAGAGAGAGAGACCACAGACAAATGGCGTGGAACCTAGTATCGGGGGTGACGACACTCTGAAGGACAGAAGTGGGTGCTGAGGACACGGAGACGCCGGAGAGGGTGAGCTCCTGGGTGACCGGTTGTGCAACCGGAGGACGGGCAGGAGGGGTGTCATTCACACTGCAAGAGGGTCAGGTTTGCAAGAGAAACGAAGACATACATCCGCACGAAAACTGCTACACGAATGTTCACGGCAGCATTGTTCACAATAGCCAAAAAGTAGCAGCAATCTAAATGTCCACCAGCAGAGAAGCGGATACACAAAACGTGGCACGGTGTTATCCGGTGGAATGGCATTCAGCCATAGAAAGGAACAGAGCACGACACCTGCCACAGCACGGGCCCACCTGGAAAACATCGTTCTGAGTGAAAGACGCCAGACACGAAAGGCCACATACTGCATGAGTCCCTTCATATGAAATGTCCAGAACAGGCAAATCCAGAGAGACAGAAAGTGGATTAGTGGTTATCAGGGCTTGGGAGGGAGAGGGAATGAAGAGGGACTGCTAATGGGTGGGAGGTCTCTTTTTGGCACAATGACAGTGTTCTCAAATTGATTGTAGTGATGGTTGCACAACTTTGTGAACATGCTAAAAACCATTGAACTGTACACCTTACATAGATGAATTGTGTGGTATGTGAATTATACCTCGATAAAACTGTTTAAACACTCTGGGAGGCCGAGGCGGGAGGATCGCTCAAGGTCAGGAGTTCAAAACC
>VBSM01003212.1:6520312-6533902 GCA_008086735.1 Cheirogaleus medius
CCTGGCTAATTTTTTCTATATATTTTTTTTTAGTTGGCCAATTAGGCAGGTGCCCCCATGGCCTCACCGGCTCCAGCCCTGCCTGGCTGTGTCATCACTGCCTGAGGACGAGTCTGTCTTCCCACTGGTCTGTGAGCCCCGTAAGGACAGGGGTAGTCTCCATCACCGAGGGGCACCAGCACTGACCAGCACAGAGCAGGGGCTCAAGGGATGTGGGTGGATTTTCATTATCTACATCCTTCCCTTTCTGAACCTCCGTTCACTCATTGGCAAATGTTCAATGAGCAGCTACTATACACCAAGCTCTGTTGCATGAGCTTGACACCAAAGACATGAATATAAACCGACCAGCTGCTGCTCTCAGGGAGCGCCCAGCCTAGTGGGAGAGATGACACAGAGCTCAGTGTGACAATAATCAATAGTGACAAACATTGACTGAGCCCTCACTACAGGCCCTGCACTGCACTAAGGGCTTTACATTTATTAACTTATTTTATCCTCACAACGGTTCTGTGTAGTACCCGATTATCCCCATTTTACAGATGAGCAAACGGACTAAGAGAGGCGAGGTCACACAGGGTATAAACGGACAAGCTGGGGACAGCAACAAAGTCTTTCTAAGGCCTAAACTTTATCTTCATGCTCATTCTGGTCTGAAAGGAAGAAGGACCAAGATGCAATCTCACATGCTGGGGTCTGTGGGTCCAGACAGAGGTGCCTGCCTCCTACCAAAGGGCACTGCGGGGAGAGCGATGCTTAACCCAAAGGCGGTATTGCTGGTGGTGGGATTTCAGGCACTGTGTCCTCGCGTGGCTCAATCAGGACAAGACCAATGTCCTCGGCTGGAACTAAGAGCCCCGCCAGGGTGCCCAGGCTGTCTCCACCCAAGCTCTGCCCACCAGGGGACACTATTCCCCCACCGCCACCCCTTTCCTGAACACCACTAGATTCTCAAGGCTGTGGCTCCTTGTTCTACAAATGAGGAAGTGGCAGCAGAGAAGGAAGTGGGCTGGGCCATGACCAAGAGTCGTTATGATTCATGGGGAAAACCCTGCCCTCCCAACTCAACTCCTTTGTGTGCAGAGAGGCTGGTGCACGCTCCTAGGGTTGCAGGATGGATCACGGGTGTAGACTGGCAAGCAGAGGTGTAGACCTCCCTCACCAGCCCTCCACCCATTCCCCCCATCCCTGTTTGCAGCCCTGGACGGGCTCCTGTACCTGGCGGAGGTGTACAAGGGTTTCGCTGGAGGTGTTTTTATCAGTTGGACACAGTGGAAGAAAGTGTTCCACTACTGAAGCAAAAATTTCAAAATCTCAAACCACTTTTGAGTCGTGGCACCAAGGAACTTTCCCGGGTGCTAAAAGTGTTCTAAAACTAGCTTTGGGTGATGGCTGCACACGAGGAATTTTATGGTATATTAAGGAAATCATGGCATTGCTGAGACAGCTGGAAATTCGGACACTGGATATTTGCAGATATTAAGGAATTAATTCGTTTTATTTTCACTTTTTGAATGAAATGCTGGCACTAAGTCTTGATCGTTTAGAGATACGGGCTGGAGCAGCTATGAATAAAATGCTCCGATGGCTGGGATTTGCTTTCAGATAGGAGAGGGCCGTGGAGAGGGGAAGAAACCAGACCGGCTGTGGGCTGAGTGAGCCGAGCGGCGGGTGTGCGTGAGGGGAACGTGGCTCTTCTCTCTACTTTTGACACTGTGTGATATTTTCCGTACTAAAAAGCAGTTTTTAAATTGTTCTTAAGCATAACTCTAAATCTGAATCGAAACTCTTTCCATTTGCCTAATGGGAAAAATGAGGCCCCAAAAGGACAACTCTCCAGGTCCCTTTGGGGGTCCCCAGAGAACTCTGGCACCCTCTGCCAGCCCCCATCTCCCTCCCTCTGCCCTTCACTCCCTGCCCTCGACCACCTTCCAGAAAAGCTCTGGGTGGCCAGTCCCTTTCTGATCCCCTCCCCCCACCCCCATCCCCACACCTGTCTAGCTAAAAGAACAATTCTTGTCCCTCCCTATCCTCTTGCTCAATGTTATTTTGTTTTTATAGCGTTTATCTCTACCTGACATTATATGCTGTATCAGCTTTCCTTATTATGGGCCATCTCCCTCCAGTAGGATCTAGTCCAGCGAGGGGAGGGGCGTGTCTGTGGCCCGTGTACAGCCTGGCACACGGTCCATGCTCCATGATGAATGACTCGGAAAAACCCAGGTGGATGAGGTGAGGAGGGAGTGGGGACGGGTGTCCCAGCAAAGGGAACGGCCTGTGCAAGGGTCTGAGTCTTGCCTCCTCCAATCCACCTGCCCTCCCTGCCCCGTGGCCTGAATGCTATTTCTAGGGTGAGGAAAAAAGGGGACATTTGGCCCTTTCGCCCCAAGAACAACCTCCCCAGGCCCAGCCAGAGCCAATTCCTGGCCTTGCCAGGGCAGTGCCGGAAGCCACACCCTGATGGCAGCTCTCTGAGCAAATATTATGGCCCCGACAGCCCCACCCGTGATAAGGGGAGGCAGGAGCAGGGTTGGGAACCTGCTTCTGAGCTAAGTGATTAGCCCCAGCCAACCCCTCAGTGTCAAAGCCTGATCCCTGCCCAGAGAGGACGGGACTAGGACCCTGCCACGGTGGGAGGCCCAAGTCCACATTTCTGTCTTAAAAAATTGATGAAGTCAGTGGTAGGTGGGGTCGTGAAGAGGTGACAGACGGAGGAGGCCACATTCCCTCCACTCCCTGGGAACTCGTGACCAGCTGGTGACCGGCTGGTGAGATAAGAGCAGGGAGGCCGAGGTAGCTGACCAAACAAGGTCCTAAGCCAGTGTCCCCAGATGGCTCGGATGGCTGTGCAGAGAAGGTGAGACTTACCTGCTCCAACCTCATGAGGCAATGCCTGGGCCTCAGTTTCCTTGTCTACAAAATGGGTTCTCTGGGGGAGGGGTGCTGGATGAGACAACAGGAAAAATGGATGCTGTCAAAAATAATGACATCAGCAGAATATAGACTGCTCCCCGCCCTGGCCCAGCAACTGCCCCTCCTGCCCTGGCCGGCACCGCCCACTAGAAACATGACTCCAGCCACACACAGCTGCAACTTTTCTAGTATCACAAGGAGAAAAGTCAAAAGAAACAGGTGAAATGAATCTATTTAACACACTCTACGCAACACGTGATCATTTTAACATGGAATTAATATTTTTTTAAATGACCTGTTTTATTTTTTGCCTGTACTAAGTGTATTTTTCATTTCCAGCTCATCTCAATTCTGATAAGCCAGTGGCTGTGGCTACGTGCTGGGAACTCACGCTGTCACCTCCTCCCTCCCCAGTGAGCCTGTCCCCTGCACACAGCCCAAAGATCCTATCAATCCCTAAGTCTGTTCAAAGCCCTCCCGGTGGCTCCCGTCTCAGAGTAAAGCCCACGGTCCTTTGGGTGGCCTTTGAGGCCCTGCAGGCTCTGCCCTCCTTCCCTTCCCACCCCTCCCTTACTCATTGGTGCCTTCCTTCTTCCACACAGTCACCAACACACTCCTGCCTCAGGGCCTTTGCACGTGCTGTTCCCTCTGCCTGGCCCGCTCTCTACCCAGACTTCAACACAGCTCCCTCATTGAGTCTCTCCTCCAATGTCACTCCAACGTCCCCTTGCTGCCCTACATAAGCCAGTGCCCCAAACGCCTCCAAACCCTCCCCTGCTTTGTTTCTCTCCATGGCATTGTCTCCACCTCATATAATACTGTATGTGTTTGTATATGTTTGTCTATTCACCATCTCCCCAAACCCAAGGTCAGCTCCACGTCTGTCCTATTCATGGCTGTAACCCCAGACCAGCACAGAGCCTGGTACACAGTAGGCGCTCAATAAATGTTTGTCAAATGCCGAATGAACAATAGTCTACATGCACCCAGAGCCGGCTCTGGGGCAGGCCCAGCACTGAACCCCCCATGTGACTGTTCTTACCCTCAGAAGAGTCCCAGAGAGGTCAATGTCGTGACCACCCACCACCCACTGCACAGAGAGGCAAGAGCCCCTGCCCACAGTCGCCTGGGGCTTTCCGCCCAGCCCTGGGCCTGGCACATGGTAGGTGCTCAAGAAACTGCAGCTCTTGATTGGGATCCAGAGATCCAGGCCCGCCAAAGCAGGGGCCAGGGAGGTGGGGGAGGGGTGGGCCAGGAAGGGCAGGGAAGCAGACCCAGAGGGGGGTGTGATGCCACGGTCGGCGTGGGAAGCCACAGCACAGTCTGGCCGACAGCCGGGTTCTGCTCGCAGCCCCTAGAGCCCAGCTTCATCAAGCTCCTCAGTCCCACAGCAAGTCACCAGATACCTGGGCCTCCCTGGAGACTCCTCTCTCCCTCTGTCATCCACACCTGGTGTCCGGTTCCACAAACACTCTATGAGCCCCTGCTCTGTGCTGGACGATGTGCTCGGCAGTGCTGGGCAGTGCTGGGGACACAGTGATGACAGCCCAGCTCTGCCCCCCCCCTGAGGCTCCCATCCCCAGACACTGAGAACCCAGGGTGGTCAAAGCCAGGACTGGGGATACCAGGGGGCACCTGACCCAGCCTTGGAGTCCAGGGGGACTTCCTGGAGGAAAAGGAGGAGGAGAAGGTGTCAGGCAGGCAATGGAACGGAGCAGAAGGAAGCAGGGGTGTGCTGGAGAGCAGGCGAGTGGGACAATGGCTGGAGTGGGGGCTCCCAGAAGGAAGGGGGCTCTATGAGGCTGGTCTGGTGGGCAGGGGCCAGGCCACGCAGGGCCTCATGGGCCACAGTGAGGAGCCTGGGCTTTATCCTGAGGGCACTGGGGAGCCACAGCAGGTTCTGAGGGGCATGGGCAGGTTTCTGTTTTAGAAAGACCCTCTGCCATGTGGAGGGACAATGGGGGGAAGAGTTTGGAGGGAGAGAGGGAGGAGGACCCAGGGAAGGGGGTGCCACCTGGACCAGGGCAGGCGCCTCAGGGAGGGGGTGAAAGGTTCGCACAGAAGACACATCTAGGGACAGGCGCCATAGCGTGTGGCTGCTCTGGGAGAGGGGCAGGCGTCAGGGCTGAGGCCAGGGTCTCAGCACCATGGGCTGGGCAGAGGCCCTGCTCTGGTAAGAGCACCAGGGGACGGAGCCAGTCTGGGGGAAGATGCCGAGGTCAGTTTGGGACAAAATGAGTGAGAGTGTCCAGGGACATGGGGGGAGGCATCCTGAATGACACTGGATGAGATCCCAGGGCTCAAGGGAGAAGGCTGGGCCAGCACAGACGGGTGAGGTGAGGCCGCAGGTGGGGTGGAGGAGCCAGAGGCGCCAGAACCTCCTCCGGGCCTCCCGCCCCTCCTGCAAGGGCAGTCCGGGACACGGTGCTGGAGGAGCAGATGGGGACAGGTGAGCCACAGGTACGCCCCCTGCCTGGAAGCAGGACCCAGAGCCATCAGGATGAGCCACAATAACACACGGCTGCCAGGAACCTTGGCCCCTTCGGCCTCTGCCTCCCGATCCCCTCCCTCCACCCCAATTTAAAACGGCAATCCCCTTTTCTGGCTTTATTTCCCATCTGATGTGGAATAGATTTTACCTGTCCTTTGTTTATCCCACGAACGTCAGCTCCCCGAGGACAGGGGTTTCATCTGTCTCGCGAACTGTGGTGCGCCCAGCTCCTGGGACAGTGCCTGGCAGGCAGTCCCTGCTCATTAAATATCTGTCCCATAAATGAATGAGTGATTTATTGAGCATTTACTCTGTGGTATTGTGGTAAGCACTGTTCACTCAATCCTTCTAACAGCCCTTATTTTTCCCATTTTACAGATGAGGAAACTGAGGCCCAGCAGGTTCCATAATTTGCCTAGGGTCATGGGGGTAGGAAGAGCAGAGCTGGGTCCAGAACCCGCCTCAGGAACCCCATATCAGGAATACCAACCAGATCTCGTAGGTGGGCCCAATTCTACCAGGCCCTGACCTGTATCGTCCCACTAACTGCTCGCAGCGACCCTAAAGTCGGGTCTATACCACTTCTATTTTTCAGAGTAATAAATGGAGACTCAGCAAGGGGCTACCCCCAGCCCCACTCTGGAAAAGTGCAGAGCCAAGGTCAAAACTTGGCTCTCTCTGTCCCCAAACCCTCCGCAGACAGACATCTGTGCATTCCACAGAGAGGGGACGCGGAGCCCCAGGAGAGGAAGGAAGAGCGTGTGGATTTCTGGGCACTTTGCAGCAGGCTGGCAAGAAGCAGAGCCCCAGGCAAAGCGTGCGGCCATCCAGCCTCAGGCCCTTCTCTCTGGCTTTGGGCACCGAGCAGGGCTCAAACCCCCTCACCCTGCGGGAACCTGGCAAGTCAGAGAAGCTCAGTGCCTCAGCTTCCCCAGCTGCAAACGGGGGTTCTAAAGCTGCCCACCTCACAGGGCTGCTTTGATGCCCACCAAGGTAACACCTGTAGGTGTTCTGCAGCGTTGAGGCTGGGAAACTGAGGTTGTCACTTACTGATTTATCCCTCGGTGACCCCCAAACGCACCAGGGAGGCCGTGGGCCTGGGTGGTCGGTAAAGAACTGCCCTAAAATCTTCCTCTGCCCCTCCTTCCTCCTCCCCGGCGACCTGGTTCTTCTCCCAGGACCAAATCGGGGCCTTTGGCACAAAGAGGATTAGGCAGCTGCCCCAGGAGGCCTGGCAGGTCATGGCCCCTGGCCTGTGCCCGCCACACCCACCCTGGTGCCCAAACTGGGCCCCAGATCCTTGGTGACTCGATCCCTCCAAATTCAGGTGATCTCCCCTAGCTCCAAATCACCAAACCCTCCCAGGTCCAGTGGCAGACGGAGCCAAGCGCCAACCAGGAAGGGCCTCCGAGCACTGGGACACCAACGCCACTGTCTCCAAGACCCAGTCTGGGGTGAAAGATGGCACTGACCGGGTACAGCTGGCTCCTCCTCAGTGGTGAGCGACAAAGACACCCTCCAGCACCTCGGCCCCCCGAGGGCCTCAGGGAGGGGAGGGGACCCCCAGCCCAGGCGAGGGAAGGTGTGAGCCAGAAGTCCAGCATGCTGGGTAGGGAGGGCAGCTCTGCTCCTCCGAGAGGCACCAGTGTGGGGCAGGCCAGAAAGAGCCACCCAGAGAGGTTTGCAGGGTGGGCTTTGGAGATTTCTAAGCCCGGGGGCATGAGCCAGGGCAAGGGGCCACTATTAGTCCTTCATGCATGTGGCAGACCCTTACTGAACTGGCTAGGGCAGGTCCTGACCAGAGACTCTGCTCCTCCCTGAAGATGTAGCTTTGGGCAATTGCCTTCTCCTTCTCAGCCTCATTATTCTCATCTGTGAAATGGCCCTAATTGACAGGGTCATTTGAAGGTCATTATGAACAGCATTGATTAGCACCTACTGTGTACCTGGAGCTGTTCTAAGTGCTTCCCGTGTGCTAACAACCACCCTGTGAAGGAGGCCCACGCATGACTCCCACTCACAGAGGAGAAAACTGAGGCTCAGGGAGGTGAAGTCACTGGCTGGGGCCACACAGGCAGAAAGTGGCAGAGCTGAGGGCTAGATCCAGACCCCTCACTCCTAGCCATGCTCTTAACAGCCTGGAAGGTACTAGAAACCAGGCCAGCCACGTAAGTACTTCTTACATGCAAACCACCGTGGCCACCCATTCCAGGCGACCACACGCAATTCAAACCCAGGTAGCCCTGACCAGCTCACGGGGTCTGGGGCTCACGTGCTCAGTGAGAAGGAAAGGGGTGGAGTGTGTTAATCACCTCTCTACTTTCTGCTGTGGTTGAGCTTGGAGAGGCAGAGGAAGAAGCCCCAACGTCCAGGGAGGGATGGCACGGTCAGCAGGACAAGCTGAGCCAGCTGGATCTCCTGAGACCTGGTTTGGTGACTGTCACCATGAGAAAGCCTCTGGGTCCAACATAAAATCAAAGGTCTCGTGGGGTGAGCGCTTGCTTGGCTGGATCCTTGGCAGAGCCCACGGAATGCAATCCGCACGACACACCCCTCCCAGGAACTGAGACCCTGCGCCTAGTGTTTGTTGAGCACTTACTGTATGCCAGGCATTCTTCTAGGCATGTCATGTGCATCGAATCCACACCACGATCCCGTAAGGTAGGTTGTCCCAGCATCCCTACGTGAGAGTTGACAACAGGGAGGCACAGAGACGCAGTAGACTCACGCAGATAAACTCCAAGAAAGATTAAGTGGCTACGATCTTGGGAGTCAGAGGGCTGCAGGTTCAAATCCTGGCTTTGCCTGTCCTCGTGTACACTAAGGATCTTGGGCTGGGGACGTCCCCTCTCTGAGCCTTTCCTCTGTCAAATGTGGGGATTGGTCAGACCCACCCCCATCTGACCCTTCTGGCTCCTCTTCCTCAGCCGTGATCCTGAATGTGGGGGCCGAGATCTCCATCACCCCAGAGCCAGCCCAGCCGGCCGAGGGGGACAACGTCACACTGGTGGTCCGTGGGCTTTCGGGGGAGCTGCTGGCCTACAACTGGTACACGGGGCCCACGCTCAGCGTGTCCTACCTGGTGGCCAGCTACATCGTGAGCACAGGCGATGAGACCCCGGGCCCGGCACACACGGGGCGGGAGGCTGTGCGCCCTGACGCCAGCCTGGACATTCAGGGCGTCCTGCCCAGGCACTCGGGCACCTACATCCTGCAGACCCTCAACAGGCAGCTCCAGACCGAGGTGGGCTACGGACACATGCAGGTCTATGGTGAGACACCCCCTACGCCCCCACCTCCCTCTCAACCCCTCTTTCAAGAAAGAAAACCCTCTAAAAAACATTGAAACCAACAGAAAAAAAGGGCCTAAAATAACATTAAAGTGCTCACCTCCTTCAGGATGGCTTCCAGGATTAGACCTACCTCCTAAACCCGTTCTTTGTCCCTCCAGCTGGGGGCAGAGGGGCACCGCCATGATCTGGCCATGCCCCTTGCCTGGGGAGGGGAAGGCCCTTGGAGCAAGCGGTCCCCGGCCCCCTCCCCCTCTGTTTCTTGCCCCCACAGAGATCCTGGCCCAGCCCGTAGTCGTGGCCAACAGCACAGAGCTGGTGGAGCGTCGAGACACCCTGCGCCTGACCTGCAGCAGCCCCAGCCCCGCCGAGGTCCGCTGGTTCTTCAACGGCGAGGCCCTGCCCATCGCCCTCCGCCTCGGCCTGTCCCCCGATGGCCGGGTGCTGGCCCGGCACGGCATCCGCAGGGAGGAGGCCGGAGCCTACCAGTGTGAGGTGTGGAACCCGGTCAGTGTCAGCCGCAGCGAGCGCATCAACCTGACCGTGTACTGTGAGTCCTCCTGGCCCCATAGTCCAAACCTCACAGATGGGGAAACTGAGGCCAGGAGCGGGACCCAAGGGCACACAGGCCATTAGGCCAGCTGGAGTCAGGAACCAGGAGTCCCTCTTAAAATGCACTTGACCCATCTCCTAAAGACCACCTTTGGTATCGAATAATCCTTCGGGTAGAAGCAATACCTGCAGTGAAAGGATGCAGGACTGGTGGGTTTTGAAAGGGAGCTGGGGAGGGAGTAGTGGCATGGGGCGGCGGGGACACACAATAAAAAACATAACCGAAGCACGCAGTCATTCCCAGGGGCAGCAGGTGCGCAGTGTGGAATCCTGGGAAAATAAATCACTAAGGTACATCAGGGCCGGTGATGTAGAAAACCTCAGAGCCTAGAATCCTACAGACAGAATTCTGGATTTCAGAAGCACTGAATTCTAGACTCTGAAAATCCTAGAGCCTCTAGAAGCAGAGATTCTTAGAATCTTAGAATCAAATTCTAAAATCTTAGAGTCTAGAGTCTTAGACACGTAGATTTCTAGAATCTTAGACTCCTAGAACCTAGAAGCAGCAACTCTTGAAGCCCTAGAATTCTAGACCCTTAGAGTGGCTTGTCAGAAAAAATCATTTAGACTTTTCTTTTTTTAATGGAGCCATAGATTTCAAAAAACACCTTGAAATGTTGTCTGGCCCAACACACTCTTTTCACAGAAAACTCAGATCCCCGAGAGAGAAGTGATTCTCAAGATCTTAGAGCAAGTTAGAGATCAAGGTGGGATTTGGAAAGGCCAGAGCTCTTTTTTCCCCTCCACTCGGCCCAGATATTCCCAGGGACCCAGCCTGGTGACAGAGAAAGCCAGGGGTGCCCATCTCTGCTCCCCCCTCCCCCCACTGCCCCGTGTCTCTCCCTCCCGCCCCCACAGATGGCCCAGAGCGCGTGGCCATCCTCCAGGACTCCACCACCCGCACGGGCTGCACCATCAAAGTCGACTTCAACACGTCCCTCACCCTGTGGTGCGTGTCCAGGTCCTGCCCGGCGCCCGAGTATGTGTGGGCCTTCAATGGGCAGGCCCTAAAGAACGGCCACGACCACCTCAACATCAGTAGCATGACGGCTGCCCAGGAGGGCACGTACACGTGTATTGCCAAGAACGCCAAGACCCTGCTGTCCGGATCTGCCTCGGTGGTGGTCAAGCTCTCTGGTGAGTCACCCCCAGCCTGACCACCACCCCTTCCTTTGGAGGCCCAGTGAGACGGTGGAGGTTAGACCACCATGTGCCCAACAGAGCATTGGGAAGTGGTGGACTCCCAATCCACTCATTGGAAAAGTGACAAAGTGGCATATCAGGGGGACCCCGCCTCACCCGAGTCACCTGGAAAAACAAATGGCAAATCAGATCCTCTTCCTTGAGGGGTGACAAAGCGAGAATTGGGTCGCGTGTCCCACATTGTGGGGGGCAGAGTGGGAAAGTGTTCAGATGTCACTTCACGTGGGTGCCCCTGTTCTAAATCCAGTCACCAGCTGCTTAGGGGCTTGACCCCTGCCGCACAGACAGCTGAATTTCTGTGCGGCCAACTAGACTCCCCAGTTGTCTGGCCCCGATGATGGGCACACGTGTGACTGGAAAGTCACGGACAATTGTTGGCACACGGAGAAACAGCTGGGGAGGCGTCGTCTTCTTGTTTCTGTACTAAAACGACCTTGGGGCTGGGAGTAGTGCAGACAGCTGGTGTTTTCAGAGCCATTGGGATCCTCAAGGGACATTTTCTCATCTGCCGGAGATAGTGTCCTTGAACATTAGGGCCTCATTAATTCCACCTCATTCCCTCCCAAGTGGCCATCATCCCCTGGGGACAGTGGGAACAGTCCTCCCTCCGTCCCTGCCTCCCACTAACAGGCTGGGTCTCATCCAAAGGGTGGATACTCTTTCACCCAAAGCAGAAATGACATCCCCAGAGGTAAGTGGACCTCCTGCCCCACCTGCCGGGGGCCTTGGCAGCTGGTCTTGGCAGGAGACAGGGGGTGGACAAAATGACCTCAGGCACCACCCCAGCCCTGCCTATGCAGGCCAATGTGGGGGGTACCCAAGGTATGCAGGTATGTGCAGGGCCTTGGATGCCCCCAAAGGCCTCCAGTACTATCAGCATGGCAGGTGCTGGGAGAGAGACAGAAGAAAGGGAGACACCACCCTTCCCCCACCTTGGGGAGACTCTGACCCGATGGAGGAGACATGGTCTCTGCCCTTGGAGAGATGGTCCTGGAGCAGGGACGCACGGCCCCTTACTCAAGGAGCTGCCAAAGAGAAGCAGCAATGCCTCGTCCTCCATGGGCTTCTGGGCTGTGATGGGGGAGATATGGTACCCACTCTCCGTGAGCTTCCAGTCAGAGGAGGAGACACAGTTCACACTTGGGAAGAATTTCCATTCTGATGGGGAGATTTGGTCTCGAGGAGACATGGCCCTGTTTTTTGAGAATTCCTAGTCTGATGGAGGAGACACAGTTCTCACCTTTGGGGTACTCCTAATCTGATGGAGGAGTACAGGCCCCCACTTTCTAGGAATTTCTAGTCTGATGGAATAGACATTCTCTCCCAAATGATGGGGTCCCCAACTTGATTGGAGAGAGCCAGCAACAATTTAGAATTTCCCAATCTGATGGAGGAGACAGGGCCCCCACCTTGTAGGAATTTCCAATCTGATGGAGGAGACATGGACTCCCACCCTCTAGAATCTTTCAGTCTGATGGGGAAGCTATAGCCCCACATTCTGGGGTCTCTCGGTCTAATAGAAGAGACACAACCTAGGGGACATAACTCCCACCCATCTGATGGGGGAGACACGACCCTCATATTCTGGAATTTCCAATCTGATAGGGGAGACATGGCCCCTATATTTTGGGAATTTCCAATCTGATGGAAGAGACATGACTTGACCCTTGAGAGTCTTCCAGTGTGATGGGAGAGATGCCCCAAAAAGCTGGAAATTCCTGGCCTGCTAGGGGGAACATAGCCCCCTGGCAGGCACCGTTGGGACACAGAATCCACCTCCACCACCACAAAAGTCACCTCCTTCCTCAGTCTCCTTCCCAGCACCCCAGGTGGGGAATGCCAGACAGCTGGGGGGGAGGCAGGTGAGCCGGCCGGGGGTGGGAGGGGGCGCCGTGCCAGACACAGGCCAGGCTGACCCAATGCCCCCGCTCTCTCCCCAGCCGCGGCAGTGGCCATGATGATCGTGCCCGTGCCCGCCAAGCCAATGGAGGGCCAGGACGTGACACTGACCGTTCAGGGCTACCCCAAGGACCTGCTGGTCTACGCCTGGTACCGCGGGCCCGCCTCCGAGCCCAACCGGCTGCTCAGCCAGCTGCCGTCGGGGAACTGGATCGCAGGCCCGGGGCACACGGGCCGGGAGGTGGGCTTCGCCAACTGCTCGCTGCTGGTGCAGAAGCTCAACCTCACGGACGCTGGCCGCTACACACTCAAGACCGTCACGCTGCAGGGCAAGACGGAGACCCTGGAAGTGGAGCTGCAGGTGGCCCGTGAGTGTGCAGGAGGGGCAAGGGGCTGCCTCTTTTCAGACACAGGCTCACAAGGGGGTTTTGCCTTCTCCATAAGGCTGGGGGACAGAGACGGAAGACGAGTATGCCTCCCCCATCAGACTGAGGGAGCAGCCTTGTCACCTCTATCTCACTCGGGGGTCCCCAAATGGGGTTCTGCCTCTTCTACCAAACTGAGGACCTAGACCAGGGCTAGATAGACCTCCTCCATCAGAGTAGGCTACCTATGGGGGCGTCCATGCCTTCCCTCTTGTATAAGAGGCACACCAAACTGAAGGTTTTAAAAGAGGAGGCATAGTCTGAGGGGGAGGCATCCTTTTCCTGCACAGAGGTGGGCCCTAAAACATAGGAGATATCACCTCTTTCACCATTTGGGAAAATGAGTTAATAACGAGAGTTTACATCCCCCATCAGACTGGAGGGATAGAGTAATGGTGAGTCATGCCTCCCTGCTCGGGCGAGGAGATGCTAGATGGGGGGATCGTGTCTCCTCCTTTCTATCACAATGAGAGTGGGGACAAAATTTCTACCATCAGACAGTAGAGTTTAATCTCTCAAACTGAAATAACGATGATCTCCTCCATTAGGATGGAGGCTTCTGGGTGTGGAAATTGTGTCTCCTCTATCAGACTGAGAGCTCCCAGAAGTCAGGAAAAATGTCTCTTCCACTAGATGAGGGATTACCAAATGTTGAAGATGGTGACTCCCCCATCGGACTGGGAGCTCCCAGAGTCAGGAACCATGTCTCCTCCATCAGACTGGGGGCTCCCAGAGTCAGGGACCGTGTCTCCTCTAT